>CAJDSM010037060.1:1052-18802 GCA_903981925.1 Ostrea lurida
CACATGTTTCTGCTTTGTATGTTGCATTATATGATATAATGTGTTACTTCAGGGTGGGTTTGAAATTTTCTTAGATCCGCGTTTGAATACATAGGTTGTAATTACGAGTGATGAACTTCTACAAAGCATTTGATTCATCATTTCATGTTGTTTGAATGAAACTATTTTTAAATTTTTATTGTTAAATTTATTGCAAGTTACTAGAATTTTGACCTTATACATTTCGCGTATACTAGATTCTGCCAAATGACAGCGAATTCGTCCAAATGAGTTATTGTATGAAGATTTTTATGTTTGTGTTTTTTATGAGATTCCTACAGTAGATATATGGCGCCCTATAGCTTCTTCACTTATGTCCTGGTCTGTGGCCATGTCTGCTCCGTCCGTCCGTCAGTGTCCGTCACAAATTTTTGATATAACACCAAAAACTCAAAGCCATATACAATTTTATATACATTGAAATTTTGCACACTTGCTCAGCCATCTGAGCAATGTCGCATATTAAAAAATTTGGGTCTGATTAGGGGTCAAATTTTGACGGGAACTTATATTTCCAGTAACAATTTGCAGCAATCTTTAAGAATCGTACTTATGTGAACAATTAAATTCTCAAAACCAATGCATTCTACAACAGATCTGAAATTGTGCTATACTTGTCTTACTCGCCCATCTGCAATGTGTATAATGAAAACGATTGTTATCATAGGGGTCAATATTTAGTGGAAGGCATCATTCGATGTTAATTTACAGATTGAGCCAATCATATTTTGTGAACATTATACCTCAAAATCTATGCTAACTTGTTTATCACCATTTACATTAAAATATTTGACTCAGCGGGACCCTTGCTAACTTTGTCAGTGTTCTACTTTTTTTTTAACCCTCTAGTGCCCAAACCTATTTCTATCATTCAGAAAATTCAAATTTTTATATATGTGATGTCAATCATTATTTTAGACAAGAAACCAAAGAGTTTTTAATAATATCCCAATTTATTCATATTTTACAGCATGTTGCATATATGTTACAAATGTACACCAGGCATTACAATGTCATGTAGCATATATCATACAAAACCTTACATATATCAATTTCGATTTATATTTTATTTTAAACAATTTTGACAAATCAACAACATCAAATTGAAAACAACAAAGATACTGTAGAATTAGATTTATTAACAGTCATGTCAAAAGTTCAAACTCAAGATTCATGTAAACTGTAAGATATGCGAACACACATCGACCTTTGTTATGTTTGCGATAATATTGTTAAGGTATACATTTTCCCCGAAATATGAAAAGCAGTGAAACAACTTTTGTCTTTGTTGAAACAGAGGTGAATGTTGCACTTTATGAATGTAAACACTTGACAGTATCAACATTTGATGCTTTGTGTCCCATATGGGAAAATGGTCCACACAGTTCTGACTTAATTGCATCATATAGGGTTTCGTTGTCAAATATTTTGGTAAAGCTGGTGATGACAGGCCTATTGGACATCCAACTTTCATTTTATATTCGATTAGTCCAGATGCAAAGTCTCTGATAATATGACAAAGCATTACTGTCTTTCTTTGAAGTAGGTGACAGTGCCTTTTGTACCAGATCCAAGCATACCATCTTCTAGATGAAAAGGTGAAGATAACGAACAGTGATCATCTCATAAGTCCCCATAAACAGAAATTCCAACAAGATTTAGGCCAACACGAACCCTAGATCACACCAAGCTTTAGCTAGGTGGGATCAGGTGCCTATGAGGATTGAGCATCCCCTGTTGACCGGTCTCACCCGCCGTGAGCCTACTTTCTTGACCAGGTAAACGGAGTAATCCGTACTCAAAATCAGTGCATAAAGAACGACCTGTTCTATTCATCCTGATTCTAAAGTTGGGATAGCACACTTGGAAGGCCAGAGTCCTCAAATATGCTGTGTGGATCCATTCTCCGAGAGGGGCTTCAAAAGGTTTTTTTATCTTGATTTGTGTGTTTGATATACGTTGATAAGGGTACAACAGCTGTAGTAATGTAGCCCTTTTTGAAAAAAAATAACGTGGAGAGGGCTACATTATTGCAGCAAGGGAGCATTCCCAGTTTTAGAATCACTGTTATCTACATTTTAGATCAAATTTCCCCAATTTATATTCATTATCCAAACTTTTAAAATCTATTCAATTATCCCTGATAAGATCGCGAACATTTTGAGAAGCCGACCTTTGCTTCCTTTCCAGTTTGATCCTGATATTAAAAAGAGGAAAGCATTTACGCAGAAATTAACGGAGTGTTCTATGCAAAATACGCATATAAAATGAAATATATAACTATTTTTTTATTTTTTATGTGTTGGTTCTCCATGCATATATCCAAAATGAGAACATTAATTAATTCCCAATGTATCATATATGATACATCGAATAAGCTGAATGTCATATGTAAATAAACATTCAAGCTAACTTTTTATCAAAAATTAACAGTTTGATTATAAGCAAACTTGTCATTACTAATGTTTTAGATAAACTTATTCTCAGTTTTTAACTTATTTATCCTGATCAGAAATACCATGAGCAAACTGAGCTGCGTTTTTCACTCAATGCCCATGTATCAATATATATACAAAAAAAATTAATACCGATGTAGCAAATATGCAACATATAATTTCAAGAATATTTTGTTCAAAGTTGTTTAATTTTACATATCTGTATGTTTCATGTCAAAATCTAACCATTTCTTAAACTTATTATATAGATTTTATACATTAAACTCATTTTAAATGCTAATAGATGGTCAGAAATCTATAAGTTGAGCGATGCGGTGACTTCAAGAGCTGCCATTTTTGGTACGGGTAAACATGCCATATGGTGTCAAGTTAAGCGAAAATATGAAATGAACTCTAGCAAATCAAACATATTAGAGTTAATTTCAAAGTAAGATAATTTTTAGAAAATGACAAAATGACTCAGCGATCATTTATTTTCATGTAGCATATATGCTACATGGGGCACTTGAGGGTTAACACTTCTTTTGTAGGTTTACTTCCTGCAAGCTTCCACCTGACAACAGGACCAACATGAAGATCTTCCATCTGAAATTGTTGTAACCTTGCTGAGTTGTACCTTGACATCCAAGCTGTACCTTCAGGTATATCTTTGGTTTTGACACATTTTCTGGTCACAGCCCGACTGATTACCCCAGGACTTAGGTCTTCCTGAGTTTCTAAAGTTTCGGCTTTTTTCCTACATTTCATACATTATCCACACTTTAGACTCTCCAAACTCTCGATCTCGGGACATCTACAGTAAGCTGGGTTTGGGCATCGTGACAAACCATCTACATTATCATGACGTGGTCCAGGCCTGTATTCTATTTTCAAAATTATAGGCAGAAAGAATTTCTATCCAACGGGCTACCCTTCCTTTAAGTTCCCTTAGTTTGTACAACCATACTAAGCTTGACGATCAGTCCTCAGGAAGTACTTTCGCCTTAACAAATACTGTTTGTAATATTCAATAAAGTAGAGGACAGTCAGAAGTTCTTTGTCGGTAACAGTAATTTATCTCTGCTTTATTTAGTGTTCTACTCCCATAGGCCAAAACTCTATTCCGTCCATCCTGTATCTGACTCAGTACCGCACCAATGCCTACATCACAAGCATCTGTGTCAAGGACAAACTGACCTTGATAAGGGTCGGGATACCCCATATTATCTGGTCCAGTAAGGATTCCTTATAATTGTAGAAATTATTTTCCACATAAGTCAGTCCAATGATAAGAATGGTCTTTTTGTGTCAATTCTGTAAGAGGTTTAGCTATTATGGAAAACTTCTGTAATAAGAGGCTGTACCAAGAATCTGTCGTACTTCAGTAACAGTCTTAGGTCTAGTCCAATTCAAAATCTTTTTAACATTTTGCCTATCTGGTAAGACTCTGCCTTAGTGACTCTATGTCCAAGAAAAATTACAAGGTTACATTTTTCAGGTTTCAATTTTAATCCTACTTCTTTGATTCTCTGAACCACTTGGCTAAGCCTTGATATGTGCTCGTCGAAATTTCTGCGGATTCTAGGTGTTTGAGAACATCTGTCATGACATTATCTGCACCATAGAAGTTGCTTGAAGTCTTTTGTATCTGTGTAAGGTTTACATCTGAAACAACCCTATGTAATACACCCAGGAACTCATCCACAGTACCCACTACTGTATCTGAATGTATCACGTTGCCTTCATCAAGTGGATTGAGGATGCGCAGTGGCACAGTTGTCTTCCATCTGACATTAACTACAGATGGCAGCATGAGCAAAGATGTTTTCCTGATCAAGTCTTCACTGGGCTCAAATAGAACGTCACTTAAGATAACCTCTCTATGTGCCCTCAGGTATGACTACTTCCGTGTTGCCAGGTATTGCAGACTTCTCTACACATCTGAGGGTAATACCCACTTGCATACCTCTCTGTATGCACGGAACGTCATGACCTTTAAATTGTATAACCCCTTACTAAGCAATATCTGCTTTTTCACCACCTAGGTTTTGCAAGACATCGACACCAAGTAACATTTCATCTTGAATATCTGCTACTATCACCTCTCTCGCTAGGGACAAAGTATTAAGTTTTAGGCCAAATATTCCCTTTCCATGGACATATATAGATGATCCACCAGCTCCTTGCAGACTTGATTTTCCTTTTAGTTTAGGTCTGATGGTCTCAATCAGGTTTTCATACACTTTGTATGAAAAAGTATAGAATGTGACGCTCCCGTGCCAGCAGTTATATCAACATATATTCCATTAACTTCTCCCTCAATATATACTCCGTCAGCATGTGGTAAACGATTTCAAACAAAATAATATTCTGATGATTTGGTTGGTGGGTCTAAACTGTACGTCTGTCGGTCAGTTTCCTTGATAACCGGCACTTGACCCTCAGAGACGGTTAGGTTTTGCAATTCCTTATAAAGTGGTCTCTATCTTGGCACTAGTAGCAGGTACGTGGCTTGGATCCATCTTGAGCTGGTATTTGTGTCACATCAGCCTGAGTAGTAGGGTGGTTGATCTGTACTCTGAGCTTACTGTTAAAATCGTTTTGTGTAACGAGGGTGTCCATATATTTCTGGATTTTCTCCATTTGATGCTGCAAAGCTAGAATGGTGTCTTTTGATTCCTTGTTAGAGTTGTTTCCCTTGAGGAGAGTTGTTTTTCTTGTTTTCGGCTTTGCTGGAAATTCTCCTTTTGTTCTGGATCTCCAGAATTAGAATCTGTTTCAACCCGCATCCTAGTTTGCCTGGCAATTCTCTTTGGAGATAAGTGACGACCAGCATCTTCATAACAAACTACTTGCAATACAGCTTCATGAATGTCACGGAGGTCCTTGACATACTCAACGTGAAATTGGACCTCTCTATCAGCTAGACCATCTAGAAATTTTCTGAGAAGATATTCATCTTAAGTCTTTGAGTCCCTCTCAGGATGTGCCTTGTATACATCCTTTTCAAGTATGCTGCAAAGTCATCTACCCGTTCGCCTGGATTTTCGACACGTTTATTAAACCTTTCCGTGTCTCGACAGCATGAAATCGATGGGTAAGCTCTTAAGTTAAATTTTTATAACTATTCCGAGCACCTCTGGATATCTGACCAAACACAAAGTCTCCCAAATCCTCATGCAGTCTAGGTAACAGTTGATCAAGTTTCTCATCAGTTAACCACTTGTACCGATGTCCTATTTCTTCAAATCGGCAAAGCCAGACAGCCCAGTCCTCTTTTCCTGTGTAAGGGGGAATTTTAACTTAGGTATGTACATGAGGTTGCCTGGAGGTGGTTTCAGCTTTTGACGTGCCACTGTTACTGTTCATGCTTAGAGACGTTGATACAGTGTCAAAGCTAACCTGGTCCTTGGACCCTTTGCCATTTCCTGCAAGTTGTTCAACAGTACGTTGTAGCTGCCTTATTATGTTTGTGAGTGCACCCAGAGTCGTTTGATCTCTTCTCATTCCCAAGGACTCAAATGTATTTCTTGGCGATTCAGGTACTGATCTTGCACAATGATGATCCGGCATCGCAGGTACAGAACCGGAAAGTGATGCCACAAGCGGAGTAAATTGAGCAGGACGGCTTGCATACACAGTCATTGCAACAAGTTGGATTGTGTATATAACCTATACATGAATTCACAAGCACTGAACCTGTTTTGAGCTAATAGATAAGTGGCTGGCTTGACATCTGACAGATTTCCACGTTGTGGTAGTAACACTACTGGTAAGTGTATTCATGTTAGTAACAAAATTGTAACTTATGGGGGTAAAGCTTGGTACAGTACCCTGAATTTGGTGTGTACACACAGGTATGATAGTTGAAATACGTGGTATGCTGGGGCATACATTGAAGTATGATCAGGTAACACAGACATTGGGCTATGTATGGGTAACTTGAGGAGAAATGAACATTGTATTTGGAATAAATGTGGTCCCATGAAATGGTCCAGTCTGCAGGATTCCCTCAGTCTGCGTGTTGTAAACTGATTAGCAGTGTAACCTGTACATGAGTCCCCTGTATAAGAAACAGGACATGAGCTCACAGGTAAAACCGAAGTATGAGGGACAGGACTGCATATACTTGAGTGTACAAATTCTGGCGTTGTTATGCAATGGTTTGCGTTATATTGGTGTACCGTACCCACAGTCACAGAAGCTGTATACGAGTTGGCATTTTGTATAAAATTGACCCATCTCCGAGAAAATTCGCAGAAGAACTCGCAAGCACACTACTTGTATTTTGAGTTATTAGGGATATACGTGTCGACATGTCCGTCTAAACGTTGACTGACATTCCAAATTGTGTCCTCGACTCTCTTGACGCATAGTTTTACATAGATCTATACTTTCTCTTTCTGTTTCAGACTTTGCTGCTAAATGAGGAATCCTCGACGCAGATCTAAGACTTCTACGGTACGGCACCTTCGTTTACTTTCCCGATTGCCATAATTTATTTAATTTGTATTTTTGCCAATTGTTTCTACATCAGTATGATTGACAATGGAGAAGATGAAGTCGCCCCGCTTGTCATAAATATTAGTTGTTAGTATAATGTGCACTAAAATATCTAAGTACGAAGCAGATGTGGAAGCAGTCTGGTATCTTTTATTTTGATTGGCCTTGAGGATTCCGAACTCAATACCATGCTCTCGTCTTTACCGCAATGTTTTAAAATGTATATTTGATAATGTAACGCTTTTAGCGTCCGATTTCGAATATTTTGAATTTCCGCAGCTCTCTAGAGAATGCTAGGAAATTTTAATTCCCCAGACCTTATTGACGCCAGCTTGTTTATACACAGATGAACTGTATAAATAGGCAAAATTAACATCGTGTTAAACGTAATAACAAATACACAGTCGAGTGTAGGGCAACACGGACCTCCGATAAAAGCGAATGCAGAATCAGGTGTCATGGAGGAGTAAGCATCCTCTGAAGGAGTTATATGCAACTTACATTCCACAGGGGGATATTTACAAGCATGTAATGCGATCAAAACAAACATCTGTTTAATTTTTACTTCAAGAAAACATTTCAATATTTTACGTGGTCTGTCATTTATGTCACCGAGAGCAAGCTCACCACAAAGATTTGCTGTCAATCGCTGTCGTTACCATTGTGAACTAATTTTAGAAAATGTATCATGCAGTCATTATGCACAGAGATAAGTGATGAAATCGAACAGCGGCCGTATACACAGATGTTGGGATTTAGTTACATTTTAATGTTACTGCTTTGTCACGGATCATATACATGAAATGCGCCATATTGTTCTTTAGATCTTCACTGACACTAAACATCAGTTTTATTTCGTACTATGGAAAATAATTCCCAAATTGTAAGTGTACAAGTTTACTTTCTTATCAATAAGATGAAAGTTGCCTATAATGTAGAAAGTACAAGAAAGAAAAACATGCCCATGTCTTCTCAAATGTCTTTTGGCACTACATTGATCACTTTTATAAAGTTTTACTTTCATGTTTCGGATTTCCAACATTTCGGTTTGAGCATCACTGAAGAGACATAATTTGTCGAAATGCGCATCTGGTGCATAAAAATTGGTACCGTATATGATTTATATAATGACAATTGTGGTGTATGTTAAGCTTAGAACATTTTTTTTCATCGAAAGGTATATGATTCGTAATGCAGCAACAACGATGCATTTCTGGTTACTGATAAACAAATTAATGTAACTGGTGTTTCAACTGTCTTGTTTAAAGTCAGCATTTCACAAAATCTATTGCCGTTATTAAATTCCTATTAAACCTGCCATTGGATCAACTGTCTTCTGATATATTTCATACTAATCGTTGCTCTTCTTGGCATACTGGTTTTGACTGCGAATTATTCCATCTACCAAATCGACATATAGCATTCACGTCAACTGTGACAGGTCGACACCTGCGTACCTGATCCAACCTCTGTTGTCCAAGATGTCCGTGTTTGACCAACTCTTAATTTTGCAATCCTTATCAGAGGTTCAATTCCTTTGAAAAACGCTTTGACTTTTCGGTTTTTGTCAACAGAAAAATGAATATGCTTATACGATAATTGATCAAAGAGGATACTGTACCGCAGTCGACTTTTTTATTTGATACATATGACGCTCTCATTTAAGATAACTGTGGTTATCTATAGTTAATGAAAATATATTGAACCATTTTGGATACAAAAAACCTTTCTAACTAAATATAAAGTCAGCCGCATTTTTTTTCTACAACAAAACATTGCAATTGAACTATTTGATAACTAAATCAATTATCCCTAGCTAAACAAAATATAGATACATGTATAACATACAATGCAAAATCTTTACAGTCCATTTTGTCACAATCAGTCACTATTCACTTGCACAATTCATGGTCCTTAAATTTCGAAGGCATATGGCGCGTACGTTGCGGTCTACTAATCGGTAATTACAATGATCTGTGCTAAGGGATCAAAGTATCCCAATCTACTGGCTTGCGATAGCTGGTCCTTCAGCTCCTGGAATGATTTATCTTGTTTTGGCCCCCATTTAAAAACATCGTTTTTCCTAGTCAACTTTCCCAAAGGTTCTGCCTTGGTGGCTAAATTCGGAATGCAACTATCACTAAAGTTCACTAATCCAAGAAAACTGCGTACTTCTGAAATCGTCTCTGGTTTTCTAACCTCCATAATGGCTTCCACTTTAGACTTGGCCATGTCAATACCATGTTGAGAGAGAGCATGTCCCATGAATTCAATGTGAGTCATGTTAAACTGACATTTCTCAATGTTCAATGTGAGTCCTCGATCACAAAGTATCTGAAGTACAGCGTTTAATCGTTCATCGTGTTCAACTGTAGTTTTCTCGTGAACTACAATATCATCGAAAATGCTCTGAACACCATCACATCCATCCAGTGTCTGTTGTATGATCTGGCGCGCAACTTATCCCGAACATTAGTCGTTTGTAGCGATACATGCCCTTGTGAGTCATGAATGTAGTAATCTGTCGCGAGTCTGGATCCAGTACAATTTGGTGGTATGTCAGTTTAATGACAAATTTGGAGAATAGGCTGCTTTGATTAAAGTCTTGTAGCACTTCCTCAACAGTAGGAATAGGGTATCGTTCTCGCAATATTGCTCGATTCGCTTGCCTCATATCTACTTATAAGCGTATATCGTTCTTCTTCGGCACGACTACTACTGGCGAAACCCATGGATTTGGTTATTCCACTTTCTTGATAATCTCTTGAGCAACGACTTCATCTAGTTTGTTTTTTTAATTTTCCCCTCAAATGGTATACCACACGTCGGACAGGTTGAATCTCAGTTTTTACATCTGGATCAATCGGAATCGATCTTAAGAGAACAGTTTTTAAGTTTTCCAATTCCTGTGAAACATGTCGAAAATTTCTGCTGCAGTTGCGATTTTCTATCAGTAACATTCATGTTAAAATGTGGTATTTCAACTCTAAGCAGTCCGAGTTCTGTTGCGGAATTCTTACATAGAATTCCTGGTCCTTCTTCCTCTATAACATAGAATTCTGTATTGATTCTCCTGTCTGTACCATTATCTTGAACATCAGTCTTGAATGTACCAAGAACAGTTAGTTGTTCCCCACCATACGCATAACGTTCTTTTGCTGCTTTCTGACTAATGCACTTCACAATGTTTGCCTTCAGGGACTCTCATAGTTTTTTCCAATAACATTTACCGTTGCTCCCGAGTCGACTAATAATCTGATTTCTACTTCTCCTACAGTCAAGTTGACAAATACATTTTTGGACTCGCAGCTGTTCACGGTGAATGCATGTTCCGATTCATCAGCAGTTTTAACGTCGTGCGCTTATGTTTCTCACTTTTACACATTTTCTCAAAATGTCTTTGCTTACCACACTTTTGACACGATAGTTTCCTCGCTGGACAATTCGCATCATGTTTTATGTGTCCTCGTTTCCCACATGCGAAACAAACTGTATCAGATTTCTTGGCTGATTTGTTCTTATACCTTGAATCGTGGACTCAATTCACCGATTCTGTGGATACTTGACTTTCCTTCCCCTCCATGGCTAGTGCTTGTTTCTCTGAAAACTCGATCGTTTGGGCTGTTTGCCTAACAATGTCAAGTGTCAAGTTTTTCGTTTTTTAAAAGCTTCCTGAGTAATCGGTGCGACAAACATTTCTCGATAACTTGGTCTCTTATCATTTTGTCACAGGATTCATAAAATTCACAAAACACAGCTCTTTCACGTAATCGAATTATAAATTGTTCAACCGTTTCACTCACTTGCTGTGATGTAGCTCTGAATAATGAACATTCGTAGGGCGGTGAAAAATGGTTCGTCAGTAATTCACACGTTACATCATAGACTGTTTCATCGTTTCCAGGGGCACGTTCCTCGAGTGTGAAATAAATATCTTGAACTTCATTATCTGCCGAATGGAGCAGCAATGGTGTCGTCCACTCCTTTTCCAAGACTATATAATCGGAAACAACGCAGCCATTTTTTCCAGCGAAATCTCACATTGTTTACATCTCCAATAGGATAAAATTTCACAAATCCCAACAATTTCTACAGCCTTCATCTCGACTTTGAATTAAGTACAGCCTTCTTCCAATTATCCTCGTCGCCAATTTTATGTAGTATCATCACTGATGGTACCGGATTGAACCGAGATCATAACATCATTGAAGGTTTTTCATTGTTTAATATTAACAACACAGGTACACAACAATTCGTACATAAACACATTCGTACTTATATACACTACAATACCATACCTTTGTTGAATTTCGATATTGTATAAAAATCCTCACCAACAAAGATGAATTGCTAGTTCCAGTAACTGCTCTACCAAGCCTCTATTTTTACTACTAACTAAACTTCTATCAGCTATTAAAGAGTCACTTCAGAGATACTGTTCCACTACATATTTCAGAAGTGGTGTTAAGCAGATGTGAATTCTTAAAAACTCGAAAAGGCGTTTGGAATACTTCCAGTCACAAAATATTCTAAAATTCACTACATCAAAACGTGTGATTCCTCCACGCTTTATACATCTGAAGTAGATATTACGAGCATAATTGGCTTTCTTATTTATAATATTGATGTAGTTTTTGGAGAACAAACCGTTGGTATTCCTATGAGCACTAATTGTGCCCCCTTAATGACATACTTATTTTTATATTCATACAAAGCAAAATTTCTTTAAAAATTGTCATGGGATGAAATCAACTTTACATATAGATATATAGATAATATCTTATTGATTAACAATAATAATTTTTCCAGTTGGTATATCCCCACGAACACGAAATAAAGTACACCACGGAATCAGATATATTTGCTTCATATTTCGATATTTTACTTAATATTCATTATAATGGCAGACTAACTACGTTATATGAAAAGCATGATGAGCTTAACTTTGTAATCGTCAACATTACTATGTAGTACATGTAATAAACCACTATCATCTGCTTATGGTGTGTATATCTCCAAGTTGATTCGATACGCAAAAGCATGCCATGCGTATGAGGACTTTTTAAAGGGAGACCAACCATTAAAAAAAAGTTGATGTTGCAGGGTTATAACGAATCTCGTTTTAGGTCATTATTTTACAAATTCTACGGTCGCTATAATGACCTTGTTTGCGATTACAAATTATCACTAAGGCATATGTTGATTATTTTCTGTTAGACTGTCATTTCCGTACTAAATTTAACGACGGGTAATTCCGTTTAATTTATTTCGACTACGGGCTCACAGAGTGTGTGACCGGTCGGCAGAGGATGCTTACTCTTTCACCTGGTCCTGCCTTTGCTTTTCTCGGAAGTGTGTGTTGCCCTACACACGAATTTTATACATGTATATGTTATTATACCCGCACTTTCTAAAGAAAGTTCGAGTATATTGTTTTTACTTTTTCCAGTCCGTCCGTCCGTCCGTCCGTCCGGTTTGTTGTCACTCGAACATACGTCTAACCATCTTTGTGCTATCCAAATGATATTCTAGACGATGAAAAGGTAATGTCCTGCAGATGTGCAATAAGGTTTCGAATTTCCTATATTGCGCCCAGGGGTCAATAAATGCTAAAAGTATCAAAAGACTTGTCACTTGAACTCCTTCTGCAATTTTTCAAGAAGTCACAAAATATTCTGGGAGCTGAAAAGGAATGTCCTGCAGATGCCAATAAGTTCGGAATTTCCAAATTTGGCCCCAGGGGTCAACTAGGGGGTCGAAGTATGACGCTTTCTAACATACCCATCTACAATATTCTAACAATTGATCACAAGCACACTCTGGGAGCTGATGAGCAATATGCCATTACATACCCAATAAAGTTTCAGAATTGTCAAATCTGGGCCCCAGGGGTCAAATAGGGGTCGAAAAACGATGTTTATCTAATGCATAAAAGCTTGTCACTTGAACTCCACCTAAATTTCTCAAGCGTGTCACATCATGCTTTGGATCTGAAAAGAATATGTTCTATTAGATACGCAATAGGTTTCGGATTTTCAATTGCCCCCAGGGGTCAAATAAGGCCATAACAATGACTTTCTCTATCATAAGCTGTCACTTGAATCCATTCGACAATTTCCGAATGGTCACAAAATATTCTAGGAGTAAGAGCAATGTCCTAATAGATGTGCAATAAGGTTTCAGAATTGTCAATTTTCAATCTGGTTACAACAAGTGGTGGCGGGGGGGGGGGGGGGGGGGTGGGTTAAAATTGACTATTATTGTAATAGACCAGATATAACCACCAGGGTTCCGAACTTAACGTTTTCTATACACCAAAGCGTTATCTAGTTCAGGGTTGGACCTTGAAATATGGTCAAGGTCAACAGTCAGTCACATATCTTCCAAGGTTTTCAGTTTCGACCAAAGTGATATTTAACATCAAAAGTCAAAGTCACACTTTTTCGTCCATAAGTTGACCTTTAGTGTCAAGTCACGAGGTCACACATAATGTGAAGTTTCAGGGTTACCTTGAAAATTATCATGAAGTCAAATCAAGGTCACACTTTCCTTCAAGGTTTCCTGTGCTGACCTGTGAAAAAATGGGTAAGCAACAGGTCAAGTTCACTACATTTTACAATACAGGGTTTGACTTGAAAATAGATTTGAGATAAAAAAATCGAAGTCACACTTTCTCCTCCATGTTTCTTGAACGACTTGACAGTGGTCAAGTCAAGTGTGAAGATCACATGTTCTCACAAGATTAGCGTGACCTTGAAATATGGTCAACGGTTCAAGAGTCAATGTCACAGCTTCTCTCCATAAGTTTTTCTGGGGTGACTTGACCTGGAAGGTCATGCAATCAAGGGTGAGTCCCTAAAAGAATAAAGCATGTTACTGCATGTCCGACCCAACAACATACAGACAAGGTATACCAATTGCTCTGTAGTGTAGCTTGTAATTTTTAAACAATTAGACTTACCTGATTAACTGAACTCTGAAATCTTTTTCTTTCGGCCGCCCAAACTGTCTTCAATGTGCCCAATATCATAAATCCAAGTGACATTCATCGAATTACACCGTGTCCACCACATATTCACAATCAACAAGACAATGACATATGTGCTGCATCCGTCTGTCTCCCAGGTTCCTAAATCATGTTGCAGTTTCGAATCCTAACAAAAGAATATTAATTAATGACAAATATCACCTTCATACATTTAAACACCATGTAAAACAACATTAAAACCATCAAAAATCTAATATTCACTGTTTGGGTCTGTTTGCTCATTACCTGGTAACTTTAGTTTCGATTACATTCTTTTTTTATTTTTTTTTTGCGGGGGGGGGAGGGGGGGTATGTGCAGAGAGGAAGAGGTCAGAAGTACAAGTAAAACTAGAAAAGGTGACAATGCAACTGCGTTATACGATACAGAAACCATCAAACATTTTAATGAAACCGTTTTGCTATTTCAATGTCCATTGGCTTGCCCTTTTGAAACAAAATTTGATAGAAGAACATCTTAGACCCTCGGGAGAGTTTCATATATATGATATGGTGAGACTGGTAGAAATATGAAGCTTGAAGAGACTGGAAACCATATTGCTTACTTTGATATCCAGTGCCTGTGCATTTAACTTTTGACCCCAAATCAATACACAAACAGCTCGTATTCTGATAGTTCTATATATATATATATATTATATATATTATAGATTATTATATATATATATATTATATAATATTATATATAATATATAGTTATATAATATATATATATATATAAATAAAGAATATCACCCAACGCGAAAATAATTCAACTCGTTTCATTTTTCAATCTTAGATTTGTGTATTTTTCATTTATTATACCATTACTTGGTGTGATATTTTACATATCATTTTGGTATATATAAAGTATAATATATAATACTATATAATATATATATATATATAATATAATATATAATATATATAAACAGACCAAAATTCAAAAAACATCCCTACTATTAAAATGTGTCGGATCTGAAAAGATGCAAGGGCAATTCAAAATTTATACCAAGCACTAAATAGCGCACGAACACTGTTGTTATATTAAACCTCAAATTGTCGGGACACCCCGCCCCTTCTTCTTTTTTCCTCGATGTGATATATATATATATTATATATATATATATATATAATATATATATATATATATAATATATATAATAAATATATATATATATACGACTCTAGGCAGAAAAAGATAATGCTCTAGAAACCAGAAAACCATTATTGCTAACTATGATGTCCATGTGTGGTTGACTTCTGATCTTTTGACCCAAATTCAAAAGGGAAACATGTTAGTCCATGGTAGTCCATATGCATGATATGGTGTCTCTAGGCTAGAGAGGCTACCACTTTAAACCTGGGATTATCTTGTCTACAGATGGATGGACAGACAACCTGTCCCCTCATCCTCAACTTGTGCATGGTGTATAATGTACACAAGGTTCCTGCTCACTCAAATAACAATAGCATTAAAAATGTTTTTCAAATATTCAAATGTTTCATAGAAATTTTACAATTTAGATTAAAGAACTATATGAACTCATTGCCGTAAAAAGTTTCAAATTTCTCATGTCATTTGCCAAGCATATTTGTAAATGTTACGTTGTATATGGCAAACAAACGTGTACTATAAAGCATTTATACATTCCACAAAGAATACTTCTTTACCTTACGCATCTCTTTAATTTCTAACGTCTCCGCTTGAAATTCCCGTGGATGCATTCAACAATAGTCTGTAATCCCTTCATGATTTCTGAAAAATTTGAATGGTGAGGAAGGGATTAACGCTCGTCAATTTGTGTTTCAGTTATTCCCGCTGATGTTGCAATGACATAAATTTGATAGTTTTCTGCCATTTTGTGTTTTTCACTGGCCATTTGCAGACTATATTTGCTTGGAGTACTTCGTTGCGTGTTTCTGCATTGGATGATGTTCTTTCCATTGTTATTGTTGGAATTTCTGCATACACAATATAAAACGGCATGTAACTCGACCAATATTACATGTAGAATAGACTTGGCTGTTTTTTAAATATCCATTTGAGCGTATCAAAACAAATTATAAACGAGATATACGTATGCTATTGCTTTCTTACCGGTAGGTAGATGGAAGAACACGCTATTGCTGGAGTAATTACTTCGTTCGCTTTCGACCTCAAGGTTGTAGGATCCACAATCCTCTCTGCTCAAATCATGAATTTCTAAAGAGGGTTGAAATAGATTCGATTGTTCCGCAACATATTTTTCAGAATGCTCATTCATTTGTATTTCACTTCTGTTTTGCATCCACTTGATTTTCTTTACTTCGGACGTAAAGTCTATTTTAGCACACAGTGTTAAAGACCCAGTTTTCTCATCAATTGACAAAGTGATGTTTGCATCACGTTTATCTGAAATACAATTTGTCAACAAAAACTTTATCAAATATCGTTAGGGTACTTTGGAATCAGTTAGCACCATAAGGTAACACTAAGATTACCAGAATATTGTATGTGTAACGAAATCAACACATCAAATAAATCATTCACATCGCTGAAATGTATTTGAACATGCAATTACCAATAAGTAAGATGGCATTTTCTTGTTTTTGTTCTATCGTGAAACCAGCACAGTGTCTCATCTTGTAGCAACAGAGGTATTTTACACGGTGGTTACTTATAGACATTTTTATGCTGTCACTTACTGGATCTGTGGGTGGAACTGTATACATACATGTGCACGTACATGGGATCGTAGAAGTGGAATTCGGTGGCCTTTTCATGTCATGTCATCCTTGCTAGCTAATCGTCTGATGCCCTTCCTTATATCACTTCCAAGACATGGAAGATGATGTCACATTACAGTTTCTTACTTTTCCTATCTCACGCCATCATCTATTGGCTCTATCAGTACTTTGATTTTATATATATAGTTGTTGAAAACCCCTGTTAGATTAATAGATTGTCAGGTGCCATGATCGTTTTAATTAGAAACAAGAAATCTGTGACCCAAAGCTCACTAGTGATACCCCGGCTCTAAGCTTATGAAAACTGTAAATATAGTTGTACATAATAAACCCCAGGTCCTCGTCAAACAGGAAGTAGATGTGCAATGAATCTAAAAAGGCATACCACGATACATCATACAAATGTACCTTAGTATATAAAGCTTCATGCAAAATATTAGTAGCCTGTGATAAAGAGTTGCTGAGAATAAGTTCTCGGCAAATGGGAAGTACGAGTTCGATAAACCTGAAAATGCATCCCACGATATACATTATACCTATATTAAACTTCATGCAAAATATTAGTAGCTTGTGAAATATAGCCGCTGAGAATTATGTTACGAAAAATGTTGTATATGGGACTTTACATGAAAAATTCTTAAGTTCTCGGCTTATAGTTTCTAACATGTGTTACAAAACAAAAATGATGTATAGGAGCAATATATTTGAAAAATTCCAGGTCCTCGGCAAACAGGAAGTATATGTTCGATAAAAATACATCCCACAATACATCATACCTATTTAAAGCTTGATGCAAAATGTGAGCAGCCAGTGATATATGGTTCCTGAAAATTATGTGACGAAAAGGTGAAATGGAAGAACTGAATAACGAAGGAACGGAATGATGGACAGGGGTAAAATAGTATACCCACTCTCCTTTGGAGCAGGGGTATAATCAATGTCAAATCTATCAGTGATAATAGATAAATATATTATCCATTGTTTGTAAATAATAGGCAGAGCGTTGATCAATCTTTTAC
>CAJDSM010037061.1:0-10049 GCA_903981925.1 Ostrea lurida
GGACAGGCGGACATATAAGGACTCAACATTGGTTGTTGAGCATGGTTACACACGGCATCTATTTGCTATCAGAGATCAAAGCCGAGTTCGGCAATCTATTAAACGTAGGACTATACAGAGACGACGGACTAGGTGTTACAAAATGCAATGCACAAACCACAGAGAAAATAAAAAAACGTCTGGGCAAAATATTCGAAGACCATGGTCTCCGTATAACCATAGATGCCAACAAAAAAGTGGTCAACTATTTGGACGAAACGCTGAACCTATCCACAAGTAAACATTCACCTATTTAAAACCCGGCAATATTCCGCGTTACGTACACGCCAGTAGAAACCACCCGCGTCCCATAATTAAAGCTATACCATCAGGCATTAACCACCGATTGTTATCAATTTCATCGGACAAAGAAGAATTCGTCAAAGCTGCTGGCATATAGTAGATATACCAAAAGCGCTCGATGAAAGCGGCTATAAATACAAGCTAACATACGACGAATCAGTAAAAACTAGGACAAACAGCAGACGAAATCGTTCGCGCAACATCAACCCCCCATATGATAGCAACTTTAAAACAAACTTGGGCAACTAGTTCCTCAAGATCATAGATGAGTGTTTCCCGATGGGCCATGTTCTACGTCCAATTATCAACAGAAACACCATAAAGTATCTTACAGGTGTATGCCATCTATGCAAAATGCGATTGACTCGCACAACGCTTCTATCAAACAAGTGCCCCAGACCGTTGAAAAAAAGTGCAATTGCCGGAATAAAGAACAATGTCCGCTTAACGGCGAATGTCGCGCTTCACGAATTGCTTATTTGGCAAAATTATAGCCAATGATGGACAAGAACAAAGCTATGTGGGACTAGCAGTCACCGAGTTCATCTAGATATACCAACCACACCCCATTCATCCGTAATCCACAAAAAGAGACGCCACCGAGCTCAGCAAATTCAATGAGTGGACATTAAAAGGTAAAAATATGACTACAAAATCATGTGGGAAATGTTGGGGAAAACAAATAAATAAATAAATGAGAATAATATAATATATAAAATATTAATATATATATACTATACTATGTTAATATGATTCATTTCCCATTCCACCTCACCTAGCATGTTCTGATAATTTTATAGCCCAATAATACACAAAGAGTTACTATTAGATAGTGTATATACATATTATTATACCTTATATATATATAATATATATAACTAATATACCGGTACATGCATATTCCAAATATGGTGTCACTATTTGGCAAATTTTATCCTTACCAAGAATTCCATGGCCTACAGAGTATCTTTAAAATGAGCATAATAGATCCGTCACATAATTTTAGAAGTTATAATACATGTACTTGTATCTTCTCATCAAATTTGTCTTCACCGCTGTTTTAAGAAATGTCTCAACGTTTTCATCAGAGATATTCATTTTTGGTTGTTTTTTTCTTCCGTGTATACAAAATTTCTATCATGACATTGTTATTTCGATGGCCAAACAATAATGTGGTATTCAAATTACATTTGATTTTGAAAAAGCCATGTCATCTAGCCATATGTACATGTGCCTGAATTACTTGTGGCCGCTTACGTAGTTATATAACTTTGTGATTATTGGGTTGTTTTTTTTAATCTGAACCATATCATAACTATGGCTGATATAGCATCCTTGCTTTAGTTAAACCTGCAGTCGCCACACTTCCGTGACAACCACTTGTTCCCATGAAACAAGACAAGAAGTCTAAAATTGCGCTGTTTCTTTACATGCACCGGTACATGTGTACATCCATCACGGTAGGTTGCCTATTTTAATATATTACTTATGTAAAACACTTTGAAATAGACCCGTGTGGGTCCGGGTTGGAATCCCCTTGCGTGTCGTAAGAGGCGACTGAATGGGGTGGCCCTTCGCATGAGACCGCAAAAACCGAGGTCCCGTGTCACAGCGGGTGTGGCACGAAAAAGATTCCTCCCTGCTCAAAGGCCTTGAGTGCCGAGCACAGGCCTAAATTTTGCAGCCATTCACCGGCAATGGTGACGTCTCCATATAAGTGAAATATTCTCGAGTGGGACGTAAAACAATAAATAAACATTCAATCACTATGAAATAAAACGGACCCCTCACGAGGGAAAATGATAAGCAACATTGTCTCTATGGGTACGTATGATGAAGACGTTAACTAACAGTTAGCCAGCTGTAGCCTGACCGGCATAACTCCTGACCTCGATAACAAATACAGTGGAATTCTAAAACAAGAAATAGCAATCTGAAATAAATTAAAATCGCGAAAAAGGTTGTTCATAAAAACCAAATGCAAATATATTTGTATATTGTGAATGATTACGTAGAGATGAGGGATCTTTATTTTATCAAACACTGATAATTGTTTCAAGTTTCTGACATCTGCAATATGGCCGAAAAGGTAGGTAATATTTATATCCCGTTACATGCAGCTAAATTCCTGACTGGAAATTCGCCTTGCTCATAAATTTATTAATTTTATCATTTCCCGCAGCTTTTACGGCATTTAAATGCAGGATGCAATGTGTTTTTAAGAATTAACATGGGTTGTTTGAAAAACTTTAATGGAAAGAGGATTTTGATAAACCAGTGAATGATATACATTTACACAGTGCTCGTGTTATTGACGATAGGTCATGCTTACATTGCCTATAGCTAGACTTGAAACTAAAACTCTCATAATACGATATATACTTTCTTACAAAGGTGGGATTTAATTTGCTTCATACAAAGTTACCGCCCCACATCAAAAATCAAACATTTTATCACATTTTGTTCTAATCTTGTTCAACTGTCTTTTATATACTATACAAATTACCGACTTTCCAAAAATGTGATAATTCTAAATGGAGGTAGGTCATAATGAAACAGGTCTGATGGATTGATAAAATAAAACCAAGCCTAATTTTACTTGCTTCGCTTTTTAGAACTATCACTAGTTTTGTCTATTTCATTAATAGAAAACTTTTAAATGAAAAGGAAGAAATCATGGGTTTTCTTCTTTTATTTTTTTCCCCTTCAATTTCTATTTTTTGTGGTTGACTATACATGGACTTTAAAATGTTTAAAATTTTAAAACACTTTTGTCGAAAATAGAAATGTCATTTTGTGTCATAAAATCGCTGATCTTATCTATGTTGAATGTAAGTTAAGTGGCGATGAAGGAGGAACAAAATGTTAAATCTATCTAAATCTGTTTTCTCTGTGGTAGTTTGATTTTTTCCCAAATAAGGGTATATATTCAGTTTGATTTTTTTTTTCCAAATAAGGGTGTATATACATGTAGCTTGGTTTTTTTCCCCCAAATAACGATATATATACAGTTTGATTTTTTTTTCCAAATAAGGGTATATGTACACGTCATTCTTATACTAATGTCAAATAAATGCGGACGAATATGCATTTTGTTTATCTTTATGTAATATTGCCTTTCCTTATTTATTGATCCATAATGAAAAAAATTATTGAACAAGGGATATTTCTCTTTCCTTATTAATTTTATCGATAGTTAGTGAATACATTTATCGAACAGGATACGTTCCTTTGCTCAACTTTAAACTTAGAATTAAGAAGAGGCTTAACACAAGGAAAAAGATCAAATCAGGTAACAAAAGGAAACATCTACTGCGGAGAACATATTTCCGGGGGAAATGTCGCATTGTTAAAGCAAGATTCTTGAATTATTTCCTGACGTACAGTGTACATACATATATACATGTATATGACGTTTTCTTCATATTTTCATTTTAAATCTATAATTGTTGAAATTAAAAAACAGTGTTTCCCCATATAAGCACCAATTATGACATAGATTTTGGCCTTAAAGTCCTATAATTAAGGCAGACTTGCCCCCAAGATTTGTTTTGGTATTTTGATAGGTTACAATCTTGAGAACAATCTACAGTAGTATTTCTAAGGGTAATACTGCCATGGGTCGAAATCTACGAAAAACCGACAAAGATTTTTACAAACCTGCTGGTTCATATTTATACCAGTATTACATTTGAGTGCTTAGAATGCACCGCTATAGGAGTTGAAGCAGCGATTAGAATTTTATGTTGCGATAACTTTTTGCCATAGTTCGAATCGAATCCGACTCGCACCACAATTTTACTTCTATTTCCCACCTTCAACACGTTGTTTTTTTTTTGTATCTTATATAAATATCTACATACATGTATCTTCCTTCCATAATCTAGTTTACTCTACACAAAAGACATTCAGTGATATTATACAATTTAAGCAGTCATTAATCGTGGTATATTTCTTCCAAGGACATTAATCATTCATACTGTGTTACTCGGCGGAAGGACAATAACCATTCATGCTCATTCGGCTAACCTCGGCTGATTCCGGAACTACAGGCATACCTCGGCTGTATGATAGTACTTGAATATGCGATCCGCCTTACATTTGTATCTGCCCGCCTGTTAACACACCGCGCTTGCTTAAAATAGTTCTTGCATAGTTCTTAAAATGGATTAAATTCAATAATTTGTTGACTTTACACTTCAGAATTAATGCTAAGCCTGTTTTAAAGGAAAAAAAATCAGTTTAATACATTGAAAGTTATAAATGTTGGTCAAGATCTGTAGGTCAACAACAAACACAAGCCATCTTCCCAATGGCGCTCTTTACGTCATACAGCCGAGGTTAGTATGAGGACGTAATATTCCGAGGTTGGCCGAGTGCATTCATCTGTGTTACTCGGCGGAAGGACACATGCGATGAAAAACGAGCATGACGTTCAAGAATATTTCAAATTTTTTTTTCTGACACTTGGAATTCTTCGAAAGAAATAAACCAACAGCAACAGAATACTATAATTATATTTATCATCGTAATATACAGACATTTCTCACACTGGAGTCTATTAAATTACCCATAGTAGATAAATTGCCCATTACTGCTTCATGTGAATATTGTTTCCGGGAACCGGTCGGATTCTTTCCCATGCAACATCTACTGCAACAAAACATCTCCATTATTGCGCTCATCCATTAAATTATTGTGCGCCACAAAGTAGTTCTTGCTCTAATCCATTAAATTAATGCGCGCCTCAAACCAATTATTGCTCTTATCCATTGAATTGATGCGACCTATTCAACTAATGAGTGCAATAATTGGTTTGAGGCGCACCTTGATTCAATTAGTGAGGGCAATAATAATTATTGATTTGATGCGCGCATTAATTCAAGTATGGCGCGCAATAATTGAATTGATATCTTCAAATAATTAAAGATATCTTCAGTTATGTCAGTTTATGTTAATTTGGCGCTCCATACAATTGACCACCTGTCTTAGTTTCAAATCTTGACGAGCGGATATAAGTAGAAGTACCAGAGATGGGGAGGGGGGGTCAGGTGTGGTGTCAGAACATTATCATCGGGATTGTCGAAACTGAAAAACAAACACAATTCTATCTAAGCTTTACAGAAACTATTTCTGAAATTAATGGAGATCAGGCAAGTGGGGATCAGTTAAGTTCAGGACATTATTGAGGATTATTTTAACAATACCCGGTAATGAAAATCAGATAAAACATACTCATATTTGAGTATCCATCCAGTACAAGTACGAAATGACGTCGGACGTTTCAACAACGGACAATTCTCTATTCACTAGAAAAAATTGTTGTATTTTGATGAATTGATAGTGAAAATTGATATTTGTACAAATACGTATTGTTTTGGCTACAAGTGTTGATTGTAATCAACAAAATGTGCAGGATAAACGGACATTCAAAAGAATGATGCAAGGACGGTTGTGTTTCACTATCGTACTTAGTGCGCGTGCGTGTTTACGTTAAAAGCAACGCCAAGTTGTTGACATTAGGTATCCTTACAGCTTGACATCTTACTGAACTTCATCAAAGTCGTTTGGATTGTATTTAGAATTGTAATATCATTTATTGTTAGTGTCCATATACTTGTCAATCACAGAGACGGCGTCCTGTCTACCCATTTCCGCCAAAACGTTTCTTAGTTCCTCTATAGATTTCCCCTTGTCTTTCCACACAGTCAGCAACAGTTCCGTGGGACTTCGGTCGCGTTGTTCTTCAATCCAGCGAATCTTGTCAAACTGAAGACCCATCTTCTCAGCCAGACCCCGCCAATCGTCATAGAAACGACATCTAGGCACACAACTAACTTCCTGGTCATTTTCACTTGTTTCTCGTCAAAAGGGGTCGGGAGAAGCTGCAATAACGTATAAATGTAAAGGCAAAGATAACGATCAATCTCGTAAGTCCCAAATAGAATACAAAAATAAGAGTTGCGCAAACACGGACCCCTGGACACACCAGAGGTGGGATCAGGTGCCTAGGAGGAGTAAGCATCCCCTGTTGACGGTCACACCCGCGGTAACTAATAAGTTATTGATAAACTCACCGACTGCTTCGAAAACGTATCATGTATATTTGTATTCGATCTGTGATTGGAGCGTTTCCTTATATAGCTTGCGCACGCATGACCAACTTTCTTGCATGTATCGCACGATTTTAGCTAAATATTTTTTAAAACCGTTGTGGGAAAATCAATGTCGTCGTAGTCGTTCGAAATTCAAACAACCATCAAGCACACTCCCTGCGATTCTCACAACGCAAGTGCTGTCTTACGGCTGAAACACGAATATTGAGTGTTCAGCTTGGGGCATAGTCTGAGAATCTAGTGAGCACGTGCGACTGTCAAAAAATAAAATTGCAGTTACTCTCACTACAGTGATCGGAATCCACTTTGCATAAAGCTGATGGCGTCTTTTACATATATCAAAATTTTCATCCTGGGACCTTTAGCAATGTAGTCAGCTAGTGGGAAAATTTTCATATTAAATGTACGTGCAGTAAAACTCTCTTTAAAAAAAAAAGGTGTGTAGTGGAAAAACAAATACAAACCTTAGGCGCTTCAGCAACAATTTGAATGCTAGCTTTCTTTGCTTCCAGTTTGATTTGGTGACATGCGTACTCCACAACGATTTGTCTAATATCATTGGACTGTGGTTCGTAAGCAAACGCACAGTTTGGATTGCAAGAATGCCACACCAACTCAAAGTCCAGTTCCTATAAAAAAGAAGAATTATCAGTATTGAATGTGAAGGCAAAGATAACGAACAGTGAATCCTCTCGTATGTCCCAAATAGAATTCAAAAATTAGAGTTGGGCAACCACGGACTCCTGGATACACCAGAGGTGGGACCAGGTGCCTAGGAGGAGTAAGCATCCCATACGCTAGATTATAGTTCGATTTGCTGCCTTTATTTTTTGGCATATACATGTAGATGGCGCTTTACAAGTTTTACCACTGATTTCGTCCCCTTTAGCTTCCAGTCCTCTGGTTCTTTGATTTGTTCCATCACCAAGTTTTCTCCATTGTCGTACACAAGCAGCGGAACTGGACTATCAATCATGCCCCGATTCACTTCTTTTTCTTTTCCTTTAATTCCCTACAAACCATCAGGAAACAATAAAATATCGCTTGAATTATTAAAGCCTCCTATGAAAATTGTCCCGTTGGGTCTGATATTAACCAGGACATCAGCTGAACACTTACCATAATGTCTCTCCCATAATCATTTATGCAGTATAGTTTTGAAGTGAATAGAGAGGCCCTTTGAAGGATCGTTGAGAACGCTACAATTTGGACGGCCTTCGCAGCGACACGATCCTCTCGAGAAGTTCCAATCAGGGTAAAGAGAGTAAAATGATGTAGATGTACCCTTACAGAAAATTTCTCAACGCGACGTTCCTCGTAATCTTCTAGAGTGACGTCACTCCATGAACACTGTTGCGTAATATCACCGTTTCGCTTGATAATTCTCCACTTCCAGTTGCTTTCTATTTTGTCTGCACAGTGCGGAAAGTTGAGCTCCACTGGTTTCTTGAAAGACAAAGAAGGCTGACAAACAATCAGAGGGCTTAGGAGTGCCTCTCGTTTTTGTAAATTGGGGAACAATTTCTTTTCCCATGTAATTCCGAGGGTTATAGTAGTTTTCTTCTCCAGGGCACCTTTGGGTATTTTGAGCCTCACCCCAGATACTTCGAGTTCACCCCCACTCACGTCTATTTCTTTGTGCACGAACATGCCCTGCTCGTACTTACTTGTATTGCGTTCACTCTCAGACTTTACAAGAAAAGACGTCGGACGACCTTGAGCTTTATTGTGCTTTAAATATCCCTCAAATTCCTTCATGAAATCGTCTGAGAAACTCTTACTTATTTTTATGTCGTCTGCAGTAGTTTTCTCGTTTTCTAGACTGTCTTCTGTGATTTGGGTCAGACCTACAACTTGTGACGGAAGAGGGGGTGCCCGGTGTGGTTCTGAAATTACATTATAGACACTATGACGTGTGATGATGCTGATCAGGGACTTCCGGTTGTTCACGGATTCCATAATTCTGTAATGGCGGGAATCTAGAGTGCTATCCTGTTCGCTAACGTCTACCGCACTGTCGGTCTGAGGTCGTTCTAGACATTTGGAAGACAGATGTCTTAATGGCGTGTCATTCCCTTGTAAAGTTCTTTCAATTTCTGATATTTTATCATTTTGACGTTTAAGTTTCCGTAAAAAGTATATAGTCAACAACACAATGGCCACAATCAGTAAGATGACAAAAAGTCCTAGAATGACCAAACCGATTATCTGAAGAGAAAAAAAATTGAACGAAATTATGTAACATCAACGTTTAAAAGCTTACATTACGGAATTTTTAATTCCGAACATATTCAGACGGGTACTTACGTATTCCAGGTCCATGGCAGCGTGTTAGTTCTAACCAGGATTATAGGATACTCTCACAACTTCTTCCTACGCATTTTTCGGATGTTAAGACGCCTCCGGTAAAATGCAAAGAAGCAATATCAGGAAACTGGACTGTGTAATCCTGGTGTATTATAAAGAGTATTTTGATAAGGAGTGCATGAAAGCAAACAGATATTATATTCTAGTGGCTGGTCATCTAAATGACAATGGAATGCGGCAGTTAAATAAGTTCATTCATTTGGGTAGTTCCTCTCCGTACATCACATAATGAGTCCGTAATAAAGCCATATTGCTTCGATATATTTTATTATTGATATAAACAATAGGATTTTTCAACTCGACATTTAATACCCTATATATTGTATAAAAATAAATAGATATAGGAAAGAAATGTATAATTTGTATATTGTTTTATACTCCCATAGACACATAATTATATATTCCATATACATTAGCAGCTTTCATTAGATGCGCGACAGATTTTCTGTTTTGTAAGGAACATACAGTGTGGAGATGACATTATATTACGTGTGGAACTCTTGCATGAGGAGAAGTATGTTTGCTTTTATTTAAGTGTGCCCCAAATCAGACAAGGTAGCTTTTTAATGATCCTAGGTATGTAAATGATTTTAACACTGACACTTAGCTATAGAATAAATGATAAGGTAATTTGAAAGAAAGAAGGAGCAAAATAAAGAATAAAAAAAAGATAGAGAGATGGACGGACGGACGGACGGACAGATAGATAGATAGATAGATAGATAGATAGATTAGATAGATAGATAGATAGATAGATAGATAGAGAAATAGAGAGGATTATCTATTTTTCTGCTATTAGAGAGAGAAGAAGAGAGAGAGAGGATTATCTATTTTTCTGCTATTAGAGAGAGAAGAGAGAGAGAGAGAGAGAGAGAGAGAGAGAGAGAGAGAGAGAGAGAGAGGATTATCTATTTTTTTCTGCTACATTGTTTACTGAAAATTATTACCACTGTTCGAATCAAAATTACACGTGTAACTCTAAATACATATACCCCTGGTGACTCATAGTTTTTCCATTGAACATTCAGAAAATATACTGCTTTTGAATGCGTTCGCAATCAGATCCACAATTAACCGGTAATGGTATATAAAACAACACAAAAACTTTAATTATAATTTACCTACCTTAAGATACAATTCATTCACAAGCTCTCGTCGTATCAATTTCCTACCACTCCAGTATGTCATAGTTTGTTTTGCCGTGTAGTAAGACGTGTCTGGCGT
>CAJDSM010037067.1:6991-17705 GCA_903981925.1 Ostrea lurida
AAACACGAGAATTTGCTATGTATTAAAATCCACTCTAAATCAGGAGCTACGGTTAGGGCTTTACCCCCTTGGCCCACCATTTGGGCTTCACCACAGAACCTTTCAGCCTTTTGTTCCCTCTTTTACTTCGACGGACCCCCCCCCCTTTCGACAAATCCTGAAACCACACCTGAAGCAGTGGGGGGGGGATAATTAGTGTCACGACATTGTTCACAGCTGCGTTTGCGGAGGGGATCTCATGTATTTTATTATGTTCTGTTTAAAGTTTTACATTTTGTGACAAAGAGTGATTCGTATAATTCGGGCTTGTCGAACGTAACATTATTCGCCTGCTTTGAGGCGGGTGCACGTCATAAGTGTATCGGTGAAAAGTAATGTAATTAGTAACAAACTTTTCAGTCTACGTCCAACGGGGGTGCACCTTCTTTCGTATGATGGATTTCCAATATCAGGCTCCACTGATATATACGTGGTTCAGAGAAAGATGTAAAATGTAAAATTTGAATTCATTGCTACGCAAACATCGAATCATTTCAATTTTTACCATCACGACCGCTTCAGACCAATAAGTAATAAATAGGTCCACTAATTGCAAGCCCTGCTGCGTGCTTGAAGGGAATTTATATCTTACATTTCTCGTTATTTGTTTTGATCTGTACAATTTATTCGGCGGATTCAAGAGAGGGAGGGGGTTAAGGGTTGGGCTCCTTCCTCCTTCGCAAATAAATGAAAAATGTAGAACACCCCCTTTTCAAAATTCCTGGTCCGCTCCCTACGAGTCGTTTGTGTGGCCTTCGAACATGCGAATAGAATAATAATGAAGGAACCGCAATGTGCAAGTCGGATCAAGATATTTTTGGTTTATTAATGAACCCAACGCTAATGAAAAAAAAAAAATGCTGCCTGTAGGAAACTTCAAAGTAATCTTTCATGCTAGCTGCAGAATCTGTAGTCTCTGAAAAAATATGGGACAGATAGAGAGCTTTACAGATCCCCCTTAAAAAACCTTCGATTTAACGCCGCCACAGAAAGCTTGCGCATTATTGAGGCCTTTTAGCGTTTGTATTCTGCTCGCGAGCCATTTAAACTCTTAATATCTAAAAATTCTTACATGATTTCGCTAACCTGGAGTGTCCAAACATACTTAAAATATTCAGTTAAAGTCCTTACCTACCTAAAAACTTCACAGCTTTAATTCATTCGTCTGATTTTTTTTTATTCATGTGGTTGGGAAATTGTTGATTCACATTATTCTTTGCAACCGGATCTTTTTCGGTTTTTTTCCTTTTACCTTTTTCAAATCTCCGGATAAAAGTTATCGAGTTTCATGTTGATGTTGATCCTCTTCACACTGGGTTCCTTTCTAGGTAGCGATGCCTCCTGAGTTTCCGTGTGTTTCCTGCGCCCGAGTTTGTTTTCGCCAGATCATTTTTAATGGTTTGTCCTGTGTGGATCGTAATCATTGGTATCAAGTCCGTGTTCCTCCAGTATACATAACAGTGGACTCGGCAAAAACTGTAACGATGTTGGAAGCTTCCAGCTGCTCCACGCTTTGGCTACTTGTTCCAAGCCTTTGCAGCTATGACTTTCCTCCATTACTTCCGGTGTTTGTTCTCTCACACCCCGGATTGTCTTGATGCCAATTTGTCTTGCGCGTCAAGTGCTGTGGAAGCATTTAAATTCTTCACATTTCTCGGCTGCGTCCTAAATTACCTGATCGTAGCACTTTTGTCACTGATAAGCATGCTCAGCTGACTGATGTTGTCACCAATAAATTTTTTCTCACAAAGGAAAAAGATTTGGAGATTGGGGCCACTGGTTTTCGAAGTATCTAGGTACTGAGTCCCATGGTTCTTAGAGATGGTCTATAGGACATGCTTAAGTCATCAAGACGATGTTTCAATTGAGTCCTAAGCTAGGATCCGTCCTAAGAAGATTCAATCTTAAGGACGTCAAGCAACATGTCCTTAGGATGATCTTAAATTGTCATGAAAAGTTATAATCTTTTTTTATGCTACCATGATGTGATCCATTTCTTCTAATTTTGTTCCACCATCCTAACACAGTCCTGTATCGTTGAATAGGTTTTAATCGTCAACACTTTTTTAAGCGCGTGTTAGTTGTAGTATTATGAGGTGGCCTAAAGGATTGTAAGCGATAAAAGCAGCTCCTCGACAAGTAAGTTTTGATTTCCGTGGGCATGGAATGTTTTCATGGAAACTGGTCGCTGTAGCTCAGTGGTTAGAGTGTTCGCTTTGCACCGAGAGGCTCGTTAGTTCGAGCCCGCTTAGTGGCATGCGCCGCAGCAAAGACTTCGTCCTTCACAAAAAGCTCCGGCATTTAGGTCGAAACTCAACTCGCTTTTCTTCAGCATGACCTTAAAAATTTAACGAGGTCCCGTGTCACGGCAAGGTGTTGGCATGCTGAAAGAACCCTCACTGCTACGGCCTGCGGTATGCCATAGGTATACAATTTTTGTGGTGCTTCCTATCCTGTGACGTCTCAATATGAGTGGTGAAATTCTCCGACGAGACGTAAAACAGACATAATAAATACAATCTTATATTTGTATTGCTTTTATACAATATACGCGGAAAAGCAGGCGGGCAATTATTTTTAACCATTGCCCATTACTCTGTTCTTGAGAAATTAAGTCATCACATGTGATACTTCTAATCAACGTGAGTCTTTATTCACATGTAAACAAGCCAAGTAGGGATCTAGATGTCATGTACATTATCAAAACGCGTCGTGAATATTCATAACGTCATTTCAAAACTGCTGCTGTGACGGTTTTTTATCAACTTTGACATCTTTATTCATAAAAAACGAGCTCGACTACCATGAAATTTTTTTTGCATCATATTTTCAAATTGTTTTTTGTTTCGTTTTGATATGAATATCATCAAGATCAACAACACCAAGATTCTCTCCATTTTAAGTGAATTATACAACAGAAAAGGGTCAATCACCGTCTATTTTCTATATTAATCAAACGAAAACGGTCTCGCTGCTGTTAAAAACAGATGGTATATTTGCGACGTAATTACTATAACGGTGCTGTTTATTCGAAAAATAATTTTTACACAGTAGTATATACATTGTCAAAGATATTTCTGTCAGAATTTTCAGGAGGGGTTTTTCGAGAAGGTCCATAAACCCGCACCTACGTTAATGCATATCTAACTTATATTAAAAATTTTTAAGAAAATTCTTATCTTACAAGCAAACCAAACTAATGGGACAATGGGGGGGGGGGGGGGCTTCTAAAGAAATAAAAAGTATATTAACATGGAAAAGGGGGAGGGGTGGGGCTTCTCAATTGTGTGTCATGATGCAGAAAAAAAAAGGTTACTTGAAAACGGGGGGGGCGGTCAAAACCATACTTTTGACGTTCAATTAATGATCCGACCTCATTTAGTCGCTCTTACGACACGCGACGGGAGATGTACAGGGACCTATTCTAACCCGGACCTGACGGGTTACATGGTAATGAGGGTGGGGGGGGGGGCAACTTCTAAATAATGCGACAGCAAAAAAAAAATCTAATGGAACATTAAAATGTGGGGGGGGGACTTTAAAGGAAAAAAAAGTAATAAGAACACTGGAAGGGGAGACTTTTTAAAATTATGTGTCATGATTGCAGAAAACAGTTAATTGACAAACGGGGGGGGGGGGGGGCCAAAAAAAATACTGCAATGAAAGTCAAAAGTTATGGTTTTGCCCCCCCCCCCCGGCTCCTAACAACCATGATTGCCAATGCGGACAGTATGCTCAGTGACCAGTGAAATTACCCAAAGTTCAGCAGAACAGACCTTGCGTAAGATCGCGGCTTCAGCAACACTGCAAACCCCGTCTTTTCACACGGTTCGTTATATAATTCGCCTTTTTCAACCAGAATTTTTGAGGAATTTTTGATTGACGAAGATATAATGGTTTACGAAGGAGTTGTCAGCGACTGATCATATCTCTCCACATTATCCCATTCGGTTGTACTTTACAGTTGTTATAATTTCTGACTATACACTTTCAATTCAGCCATAGGGGGTGGGGGTCCTCCTATAATCTTTGTATACCAGACGTAGCCGCTGAATGGGTCACTTTTTTGCACATATAGTAATATCAGTAAAAGAATGGCCCTCTCAGAACGATTTTTCGTCCAGTAGTGTTGACAGCGGCAAATATATTCAATGGGATCAATTTCATCATCTGTTATACAAAGGGTAGAGAAATTGACATGTCATACCTATATCAAATGGATGGTAAAAATTTCCACTGAAAATTGAATCAGGGGGGAAATGCACTTGAATCTACCACTGAAAACCAAAGGATTTTTTTTTCTGATAGAGAATGACTGTAACTGATATATGTGAACAAAAATAAAAATAAAAAAAAACAAAAAAAACCAAAAAAAAAAACAAACAAAAAAAAAAGAAAACCAAGGAATTAAGATTATAATTACAATACAAGTTTAACAAATAGCAATATGCCAACATGGAATCAACTGTACAATTTTATGATGGAATGTAAATTTTATACATTTGGTCATTATATACTGAATGGTTTGGATTTTAAAATATTGATTATATTAATGGTGGTGTTTTGGAGATCTAAGCCGTACATATGTACCCAAAGTGTAGGTTTGAGACTCCTTTCCTGGTCAAGTAGATCACGTTTTATTGGAGTCGCCATCAGCAGCGGTGATTGCTAGTATTATATAAAATGATAATGTAGTTATCTTGACGGGGGAAAACAAACTCAAAACAAAGGCTACGACTGTTTTGATGTATTTGTTTTGTTTTTGGTGGGTTTTTTTTTAATCCGGGGGGGGGGGGGGGGGGGGGTTTATTTTAGTTTTTGTTTGTTTTTGTTGTTGTTTTTTAAGCGGCTTAGCTAGCTCAGCGCTTATTGTCAGCGGCGACAGAAACAGGAAACCTTTCTTCTTAATCCGCATCTGGTGTCAGAACATCAGTATAAGTCACACGAACGTAGCATGGTTCCCCTGACTACCTTCGACGCCAAGAGCATTGTATGGGACTGGGAACCAGACCTATAATGAACGTTGGAAATGCAGTGGGCAAAGTGAGGCAAGCATTTCAATGATCGCGTAAAATATTTAAACGTGGACTCACGCCCCTATTTCTAAAATAGACAGTTTAAAACCAGTACTTATATATAATTATTTGTATACAATTAAAACTTCTAGTTTTATGCTATAGGCGAGTGAACAATGCTAACATGGTACTGGGCCCTCCCACAATGCCTCTGCAGAACGATCACGAATTCGTCGATTCGTTTTGCAGAGCATTGTGGGGAAGGCCAGGGTACAGGCCTGTTGATATTAATAGAACCGTCCACGAGAAATAGGTTCAGCCGAAATTTAACGGTGAACGGCGATGAGAAGTCTCTGAGGGTAAATATTGGCAGCGATTGACGACGTTCAATTGTAGGAGGGGGTGGATACATTGCTGTCTCAAGTTTCTTTAAAATAGCATAAATAGTCCATTTCCGTAAATGAATAACTTATGTATAACTTTTCTTAATTTAAAAAACAACAACCAAATGTTTACAAGTTTACAGACAGCTAAAAAATGTTAATATTTGAAATGGTTGCAACTCTATCTGGACGAGTTCATAGTAGATGTAATCATCGTATTTTTTTTTATAAACTTAACAACATCTACAAGTTTTGGCTTGACATAGGATCACATTGAGTTAAGATTGTGTATTTCAATAGACCACAACGTACATGCATTTCAGCGTTTCACACATTTCGTTCGGTCACGTTTTACCGGGGTAAACATGCATTCTTGTGTTAACTTTTACTGCATGAATAATAGTAGTTTCCTAAAACTGCTTGGCAGGAGTTTTCATTTGTAAGTCTTCTTATAATAAAATAAACATACCCCGTACTGTTTTTTGTTTGTTAATAAGTTAATACACCGAATATACCAACAAAAATAAGAGTTACCACAGGCATTGTAATTAAATAACAACTGGATCGGGGCGCAAGTTTACAAAGACATAAGACCGCCCTCCTTGTATACGTGATAACTAACATATTTTATAAATGCATGGTGAATCGAATAAAATCAGACATTACTCAGACATGGCACTAATATCAGTGCTATATACTCTGTACATAGATTAAGCATCTTAGTGACTTACATCACGTATGTACGTATCTGATATTGAGTGCATATAATGACTACTTAAAACCTCTATTTCAGCAACTACTCAGTTTTTATATCAAAATCAAAAGGTGAACTCTAAAATGTGTATTTTTTGTCACAGTGAGGAGGAAAACAATAAACTATACTCTGGGAATGTAAATCATGTTCAATCCTTTCTAGATGGAATTTAACGCTTCTGTAGAAACAAAGAACAAACTGTCAATTAGTTTTAAGCCAAAAAAAAAAATTTATAATTAGGCATCCTTGAGAATAGGGCTATAACAAAATACCCTCATTCTTTGGTTCAAGTACTATTTAAACACTAAGGTGTACAGAGAAATAATTTGAGTATGGGTTTTGCAATTCTTTTCAAAAATTATTTTCATTGAAACACAAAAATTCATTTCATACAAAAATGGCGATGCAAGAAAAATATTAATGCCCTTTGGAACAGTATGGAACCAATTTTTTTCATCTCTCTCTCTCTCTCTCTCGTCCTTCTCTCTCTCTCTCTCTCTCTCTCTCTCTCTCTCTCTCTTTCTCAATCTAAATTGAAACATTTCTGGACTTCTTATTCTTTGTGAGTGCATTGTTAAAATTTTATGTACAGAAGTTTTTTTGGAAAAAAAAAAAAACTACCATTGATAAACTAAACTAGTTTATTCATTCGTAAAAACATTAGTTCCTCTTAGTGGTGCAATTTTTTTTCAAGCAACAATTAAGACCTTCCTCTGAAATAATCTCGATCGTGAAAAACTGTTACTCGTCTTATCATTTTAAATGATTTGAAATTCCGCAAATGGAGGCCAATTCGACAAATTATGCTTTTTCAGTGATAGGAGCGTACTATACTCGATGAATATATTAACGACTTTTTTTTTTAACTTTTTATCTCTCTCCTCTCTCTCTCTCTCTCTCCTCTCTCTCTCTCTCTCGTCTCTCCTTCTCTCTCTCTCTCTCCTAATAATTTGAAACAAATATTAGAAGAACAGATAGTATAAATCAAATACGGTCCCGTGCATCATCTTGATTAATTTGTGAGATATCATGTTTACTTCCAAAGAACATATGATAGCAAATGTCATGATTTAAGCCTGGAATTTGGTTTCACGTTTACCCACAATTTAATTATGTAGTTGATTTACGTAGTACATATAAAGTTACTTAAAAATTCTCAAATCTTTTCTTCAATACCTAGTCAATATTACTTTGGGCTCTGCTTGGTTGGGGAACAATTTGCGCATCAAAACATAACATCTGTAAGGAAAATCCAAATGCACAGTTGCATAAGTTGGACGACTTTTGCCAAAATTGTAAATTTTTATGAATATTTTGGAATCCGGTGTGAGTCCAAAGTAATCTTTTTACCCAACAAATCTTGCGATTTACGGATTGAAAATTGACAAACACAGTCAGATCTTGCTAATGAAAGGTGAATATAATTTGCAACTCTTACTCAACGGGCATAGTTGCCAGTCCAATTGGAGTATACGAGAGCGACAAAATGGTTTATATCTTTTGTACAACTATTGTTTTTGTGCAAAAGGCACTACTCCAAGATGGTTCCATGCTACGTGGTAGGCACATGTATTGTATAATAATAGATGTTTGTGTTGACCATTTCACTAACATATTTTTTGATGCCTATATTGAGTACTCTGATACAATTGGCGCAGCTAGCAACTCAACTGATTGACAAACAGGACGATTTCGATCTTTCCAGCAGTCAGCTACCCATACTTTATGATACATTTATGAAGACAACACTCCATTATTAGCTTTGCATATGATATGTATGCCTTTCAACTTATCGATAACGCAAGAGCGTGTCCTCACTCTCTGTGTGGCAGGGTATTCACAAACAAGTTGTTGTTGCAAGGGTTTCACCAGTGACTGTCACGTTTTAAGTCCAGCATTTTTGCAAATTTATGGTTTGTTATAACGATGGATATCACCATACACCTGCCATTGGGTCAAGGGCTGTCTAACGTATTTCGTAGGAAATTGCAAGCGTTCTTTATACAACCGATTTCGACTCCCGGACTTATCCATTTATCTGACCAAAACAATTGGGATCACGTGGCAGAATTTGTCAGGTTAAAAAAGGGTAATGCTACTTCTCCTATGTTATTCTGATCCACTCCTGGTAATCAGCTTTCAGGGTCGTTTGCCCATACTTTTGGTTACTCTGTTTGGGGACTAAATGGAAGCTCGGTCACTGTACATTTTTATCTTTTGCCTTTTCATACTAAAATTTACCTTTACGAGTATGGATATATAAATTTTAAAAAAAGCAGATGTTCTTCTTCACTCTTTACTACAATTGTAAATTTTCATGATACAAAGGTTACAGTTTATAGTTCCCAGATGTGACCAAAACATATCATGGGACGATTGTTTCTCAATCCAGATACATTTTTAGCTTATATCTCATCGTGAACGAAGTTTTAGGACAAAATTTTTCCTCCCATCCATATCTGTTACATGTATTCCAAGAAAATGTATAGCTGCACATTTTTCCTCGTCAACAGTGTTGTTACGTATCATTAAATAATAGATTGATTGATTATTTATTGTTTTACGTCCACGAAGAATATTCACTCAATGAGACGTCACCATTGGCCGGTGAGGCTGCAAAATTTAGGCCTATGCTCGGCACTAAGGGCTCTTTGAGCAGGGAGGGATCTTTTTCGTGCCACACCTGCTGTGACAATAGGGACCTCGGTTTTTTGCGGTCTCATCCGAATGACCGCCCATTCAGTCGCCCTACGACACGCAAGGGGATGCTGGGGACCTGATTCTAACCCGGATCCCAGGGTCCCATTCAGTCGCCTCTTACGACGCAAGGGGAATGCAGAGGACCTATTCCCGGATCTCAGGTGTTAACATAATCCAAATTTCGAAGTCAGCTTAAACCCATAGGGACGCCGATTTTAGAATAACTCCTCAGTACCCCCTGCGTGTCGTAAGCGGCGACTTAAGGGGTTGGTCCTTGGAATGAGAACCGCAAAAACGAGGTCCCCGTGTTTCACAACGGTGTGACATGATAAATATCCTCCCTGCTCATAACTTCCGAGCAAAGACCTAATTTGGAGCCCTTCAATGACAATGTGACCCTCCATGTGAGTGTAATATTCTCAGAGCAGATAAAACAGTATTGATACAACCATAACAAACAACAACCAACTATTAACTAGCAAGCTTAGCGCTTTTCATATTTTTAGTATTTGTTTTGTATTAGGGGGGGGGATTGGGTTCCAAGATGATTGTAAAACGGGATTTTCGCCCTAATTTCAAATAGTTAGATACAAAAGCTCTCAATATACATGCCACTGTTGAATGTGATGTAATAGTTGACTAGTGACATGTATTGTAGTACAGCGTAGATTTCAGCCGTTTTGATGAAATAGGCTTCGTGTTGAAATTGACTAGCTGTTTGAATTCATTTCACAGAGAAAAAAACTTCCATAACACGCATGGAATATATTAGATAAGGAACACCTATTATTTATATGATACGTTACATTCATATTTGAAGCTTTCGCATGAGAGAGAGAGAGAGAGAGAGAGAGAAGAGAGAGAGGAGAGAGAGAGAGAGAGAGAGAGAGAGAGAGAGAGAGAGAGAGAGAGAGAGAGAGAAGAGAGAGAGAGACGAGAGATTGACTAGGGGATTTGAATAGCTTGTAGGAAGTTTGTGTAAAAATGTATTTAATAGTACCAATTTTTAATGCAAACTGTAACTGATTTTTAAGAAATTCATGAGCAACGGGGGTTTCTTGTTGTTACAGAATTTATTTACATTCGGGCATTGACTTTCCAATTTAATAGGAACAGCGAATAGCACTGATAGATACAGCATAGGGAAGTGACGCTGGAATAGGTAGCCTGTTTTCCACTTTAAGAATAATACGAGGTACACAATGTACAAATCTAAATTATATGAAATAGGGGGGGGGGGGGGGCTTCTTGCGATGTCAGCAGCACGTCCTACCCATAAAATTATGAAGTGCCCCCCCCCCGCCCTGGTAAAAAAACAGCACCGTTTTATCATTAAATATCATGAGTTGTTTTTACATACATCTGCTATGATCGAGGTCTTTAATTTTTAAGACGAGACTAATGTGACAGCCAGTACAGTCGGATGTGATGACACTTTTCTATTTTTATTTTTTTAAAATACCGCCGATTGTGTGCAATTCGCAACGGTGGATGCCCCCCTTTTTTTGTTTGTTTGTTTGCTCTTTCTATTCATTAGTTCCGATGGTGATAAGAGGACATTGATTCCATACGACGAAGTGCACATATTCACCAAAATGTCATCCGTGTGATAACGTCGTAACCTCGAGAATTACGTTTCTATACGTATAACGTTATTTGACTGGTATGGGGGATTCGACCTTGATGGGACGACAAGATAAATCCGGGTATTTAAAAAAAAAAAAATAGAAAGTGTCATCACATCCGATGTACTGTACCTGTACATTAGTCGTTAAAAATTAAAGACCTTCGATCATAGCAGATTTATGTAAAAACAACATATG
>CAJDSM010037072.1:0-19222 GCA_903981925.1 Ostrea lurida
TTCGCCTTTTTGTATTCAATAGGTCCGCCCAGCATCCCTTGCGTTGTCGTAAGAGGCGACTGAATGGGGCGGTCATTCGATGAGACCGGGAAAAAACGAGAGCCCCGATGTCGAGCACGGGTGGCACGATAAAGATCCCTCCCTGCTCAAAGGTCATGAGTGTTGACACAGGCCTAAATTTTGCAGCCCTTCACCGGCATTAGTTTGACGTCTCCATGATGTGAAATACTCTCGGGTGGGACGTGAAAACAATAATAAATCAATACGAGGCAGTGACATCAGTCAGTTTCGGACTGAACGGGGAGTTGGGTTGACGATTGTTACTTTCAAGAATAGATATGCGCAGTGCAATTATTTGAAGATGACAGGCCTTTTGTGTAGTCTTGGACCAAGTTTTGACAATCCATAATTTATTGTTGTCAAATTTGGGGAAAAAATTATGTCAACATCAGTTGCCATTTCCATCAATAACTTATAACATCGATGGAAGTGTGTGTGGATATGGTCCGATGTCCAGCCTATGTTCGTCACGCAAGCGTAGGATACATGGGGGTTGTGGTGATATGAAAGAAAAAATCACGATGAGTATATCAACTGGAAAGGGTGTAAATATGGATTAAACCTGATATCCGATTAATGTATATTGTATTATTCAAAAAATCTTTTAACTTCTGTAATAAGCCTCTATGACTTGTGGTGGTTTAGCCTTAGCTGTAATAGCCTCTGATGACTTGTTTGGTTGGAGTGGTCACCAATCTTGTTTCCTGTTGATAATGACGCAGTATTTCCCTCACTCCCACAGACTTTGAATCTGTTCATGATGCCTGTAGCACTGTTGGTGTTTTTGTTGTTTCAAAACATAACTCAAATAACCATACTATAGCAAATTTTTGCATTAATAATACAAATTTTGCATTACAGTGATGATTTCATGAGTTGTTGTAAAACTGTAAAACAGGAAACAATCAAAGTTGTTGAAATGTAGTCAGTTGGTCAAACAGAAAAAAAAACAAAAAGATGAACTTGTTCAGCAACACAATTTATAAACAGAAAAGACTGGAATCTGTGGTGCTAGATATCAGAAGCAACGTCAACTCAGCTGGGGCGCAACACATCTTCTGAAATGACGTTCCAGTTCACATTCTGGAAAATAAAATACCCGTTAAGAATTTGTTTCAAGGGTATAAACTGTGACTATTTTAATCATCAAAATCGCATTTAAGGTAGATCCAACCCTCAGGGATTTCAAGGAAATTATGGTGGTGCAAACTTTTTTAAAAATTCTTTCTTTTTCTACTCATTATGAGTTAAATCTAATTTAATTTTTGAAAGAAAATGGTATGTTGCCAATGTCATTTAAGATGTCAGACACAAAAACAAAGTGTGGGTTGTACATCAGAAAATCGCACATTTTGAAGTTATTTTCGTAGAGACAAGAATTGAATAAAATAATAAAAATTGACAAATTTAAATGTTAGCAGTTTAGAAAAATTCTATTTGTAAATATGCATCAATTAACGGGCATAAGGAAAATCAATGTTAGAAACACCGTAAGGTTAGACGAATTGCCACCATAGGAGTTTATTGCCCTTGACAATATTTTTTTCCTTATAATTAATTTAATTACTATGGAAAATAGCAATTTTTCACTATAAAAGTTTACCAAATTATTTATATATCCAAGTAATGAAATTCCTTTTTAGAAGAATATTTTCGTATCAGTGTGGCAAAGTTTAATGAAATAAGATTTTTTGAAAAACCTATGACATCACAGAGGGTGGATCAGCCTTAAAAACGGGCAGAATTGAGTTTAGGGCTATTAATCTATTTTTATAATTTCACAGATATAAAAGATTATGTATCTACTGATTACAAATAATTATACTTTCCCAAATTACTCAAATTCTCAGGTGCGTAACTCTTTTAAGGGTTGATTTGTTAAGAACTGATTTCATTTGTGATTGTCACTATCTGACTTGATCCGGGTTAGGGTAGAATAGATCCCCAGCATCCCCTTGCGTGGTCGTAAGAGGCGACTGAATGGGCGGTCATTGCCCACGTGGGGATCCGGGTTAGAATAGGTCACCAGAGCATTCCCTTGCGTGGTTCGTAAGAGGCGACTGAAATGGGCGGTTCATTTCGGATGAGACCGGAAAAAACCGAGGGCCGTGTCGACAGAAGGTGTGGCACAATAAAGATCCCTCCCTGCCTCGAAGGCCCTGAGTGCGAGTATTAGGCCTAAATTTTGCCAGGCCCTACCACCGGCAATGGTGGATGTCTCCATATGAGGTGAAATATTCTCGGTGGGACGTAAAACGAACTAACTAATCAATCAATCAATCGGATGAGATCGAAAAAAAACCGAGGTCCCGTGTCACAGCAGATGTGGCACGGATAAAAGATCCCTCCCTGCTCAAAGGCCCTGAGTGGCGAGCATCAGCCTAAGAATTTTTGCAAGCCCTTCACCGATGCTGAGTTCTCCATTTGAGTGAAATATTCTTCGGTGGCGACGTAAAACAATAAATAATCAATCAATTCACATTGACTTCATTGTTTTCAGTTTACACTGTTATAATCTGCCAGGGACGATGTTCTTCATTAATGAAAGGTGAGATAGTGATCATCTCAAAAATCTACACGGAAATACAAATCAACAGTTGGGCCAAACAATGGACCCCTGGGACAACTAGAAGGTGGGATCAGGTGCCTAGGAGGAGTTAAGCATTCACAACGTGACCGGGTCACACCCGCCGTGAGCCCATTGTTCTTTGATTCAAATTGAATAACATCCGTAGTCAAAATTCTGTATTAAAGAACGGGCGTAAAACAGTGTGGGTATGAAAACACGGTCAGACCGAACATTATAGTTTGCGCGCACGTGCCCTAATGTATAACGTGTGTCTACCATTTGAAATATCATTAGAAGGCATTGAAGTTATTGTTAGTTTTAACTCCTCTTTCTTCCGCCAATCGTGAACTCAAACACGTTTAAAGAAAATGTCCCACAATATTTCCAACATCTTAATTTCGATAATATATCAAAGTAATCTTAATTACTTTGCAGCAAACGTCACGTATGATTTGTGCTGTATTTAGATTAACCTTTATGACCAGTTATATAACCCACCCCCTAAACGAAGTTTTCGGGGTATGGATTATGTTTCATGCCTGTTCGGAAATATGTTGTCCACAAGTCCCCTGAACGTCTCAAGGATTTTAATGGAAACTAGTGAAAGGGTTAGATTACATAATGGAGATGTGCATATTTTTCAGGAATATGGGATTTTCAACATATGAAGCCATATGAGCATTTTTAAGCCAACAGCATGCTTCGTTGCATTAGTCTTGCAAACTTCAACTTGGTTCCACCCTACATGTTACTTGGGTTTTTACAATTATTGTATACCAAATATCTGTCTAGATGTACCAACTTAATGCCATTGTGTGCCAATTCATTGTAAATAGGAATGATTTTTATTATGATTACGTTACACGATGTTACCCTTCGCCTAGTTTGTATGAGAAGGCTTGGGTTTATCATTCATCAATAAAAATAAGTTCAGTTATTAGGATTGGGCTAACATTACAGTGTCTGCCATGTATTCGACCCTTTCTTCCCGCGAACTCCCCATCCATTGTAAAGCTTACACAGTGGGAGTTGCCGTAACAGTCAAAAACGATGACATTGTGTCTTAGTCCTAAACGAACATGATTAACTTGAATTGTGGTGGTCCTATGGTAGAATTACTAAGTACACCGAGAAAGTTCAGGGCGCGGATCCAGAATTTTTTCCGGGGGGGGGGGGAGTGTTCAACCTTTAAGTAAGAAAAAAACCATTACACACACACACAGGGCGATCAGCCACTTTGGAGTGAAAATTGCGGGTCTTTCGGATGAGACCTTAATTACCGAGGCCCGCATGTCACCGGCACGCGTTGGCACCCGGTTAAAGATAACCCAGTGCTCAAATGGCCCCGAGTGCCGAGTATAGGTTCTAAATATTTGAAGCCCTTCACCGGGTATATTAGTGACGTCAAACAATATGCCAATCCAATCAATCAACCCGCTGTGATATAATAATCAACCCCTTAGTACGGAAACTCTCTAACCGTTGCGCCACGCTGGCGACTTTTTTTCTGTGTGTTCCGATGTTTTCTTGTAATGGGGATTTATTTAGCTAAAAAGACTTGACTGAATATTTTCCGTTTTTCCCATGCCTGATAAATATTCAACAATTCCTTCGGATTCAATTTCTAATGAATGGGGAAGAAATGCATCAGTCTGCAAGCCCAGTCCAATCTATCTTCTTGCATGTACTGCCATGTAACTTTTGATGCGTCTTAGTATTTGATTCTGTTTGACGGTATAACTGTGGAAGCTGCACAAATATGAAAAATAACTTATTTTTTCATGTCCAGTAATATCGGCCGATATTAAGCTTTTTGCAAATTCCAAGGGGGGGGGGGGGCCGAACCCCCCCCCCCCCCCCCCCCCCCCCCCCGGCCCTCTAGATCCGCGCGAGAAAGGCTGCAATGAGTACAAGGTGAAAAATTCCGTGTAAACATAGCAGAATGTATGGCGCATGCAATTAGGGATGGGTTAATTGAAAAAAGTAATTGTAAATAATTACATATTTTCAAGTAAATTGCATTGGAAGTAATTTTTAATTGAAGTTTTTTTTTTTTTCAATTACAATTGTAATTTAATAAATTACATTGCAAAATAAAATGTACTTCCAATTACTTTTCAATTACTTTCCAATTACACCATACTAAGACAAATCATACAAACAATCAAAAACTATAAAATCTTCGATGAAGAATTAAAATCTTAAATTTCCCTTCTACCATGTTTCTGTATACATTTTACTTATCAATTATCGAAAAATATATTTTGCAAAAACTAATTCTATTGTTGATTAAAACTAAATATTTTAAACCTTTCAGGAACATATATGCACACACACACAAATCTTCTTTATTTTGGTGAAAGCACCATTTGTGGAAATCAGCAGAATCAAAATTCCCTATCATATCGGTTCATAAGCAAGGAAGCACTTTTCATGATCAACACCTGCAACATCAGATCCAGTCGAAAGACTTTTCAGTGTCTACACCCGGCCTGACCGCTGCAGGATGAATGACAACGTTTGAAAAGCTTACCATGATAAAATGCAATGGACAGATTCTTTAAATATTCATTGGGAAACATCTACAACTTCAAACTTCATTTACTCATACATATGTCAATAACTATATCTTGTATAAATGATTGTTATTAAAATTTTGAAAAATGACAAAATGTAATTGTAATTTAATTACTTATCAAAGTAATTGCAATTTAATTAATTACATTTGTAAATTGCAGTAATTTGAATTTAATTGAAGAATTTGGCAAAGTAATTTAATTAATTACTTTTGTATGTATTTGACCCCATCCCTACATGCAATAGAATGCTTCCCTTTGTCGCGTGAAAACAAATTAGCAAACGAGAGTATTTAAATCTAAAGGACCCCTTATCACTTTATCTTGAAAAATGCTCACATTATGATGTGTATAGAAAATTATATATTAAAAAGTATTATTGGTATAGACCGAGTATGTATAAGCTTCTACAATTATTGTCTACAGAAAATGTCAATGAATTAATTAGTTTAGGTAAATTTCTACAGAAAGCAGAAACACTTAGAGACTCATTAAATGTAAACTAGGAATTTTTTGTAAATTGTTTTTGATATGCCAGTATATATGTTTGTCACCATAAGCAATAGGGTGTGTATGAAATTCTGTACATGTATTAAAATTAGGACCAATCGTTGTATATCTTTTTCAGTAAACCTTACATTGTACCAGTCTCATTGTGTAAGTGGACATAACTAGTGTATACATAATGTCATGTGATAATAATTATCACATGACATGTTATAATTAGCTTATTATGTATTTGTAATTATATATAATGTAGCGGATGAGCATATTGCTCAAAGTAATAGAGAATGGGGGGGGGGATCTAAAGGGACCCCGAATTAATGACAGGAGTTCGAAAATAGGCGATGAACCAACGAGAAACAAGTCATTATGTAATTGAACAAAACCCAACTCTTTAACACTAGATGCCTTATTGAATGCCCGAATAGGTGCCGTCATTGATGAGTGCATACCAGGCCTTCTGTGCTTGCACAATCGGAAACCAGAAATGATTCAGGGGCACTTAATTAATATACGCACAAGGGAAGTAACTGTGGAGCAGTGAAATACAACTCTCAGTGTTTTCAATCCTCCGATAACAGCATCTTTTCAAATTTGTGTACATATGCATCAAACAGATGCCAAATTCAAACTTTTTGTGTGAAGCTTAGGACCATGATGATAAGCACGTCCCCACCTTCTGGTGTAACGGTATGTGATTGGAGTTTACTCTTTGTTCTTTTTCCCCTTTCATTGCATTCTATATTATTCACAAAGGCCCCGAGTGCCGAGCATAGGCCTTAATGCAGCCCTTCACCGGCAATGGTGACGTCTCCATATGAGGGAAATATTCACGAGTGGTACGTAAACAGTAAATAATCAATCAATCAAACATAAAGTAATACCCAAATCGATTCAATATTTTTTTTTTCATACGCTGAATTGAAATGACATACCTTGTAGACAGTTGTTATATTTCCTGTGAAATCCAAACCTTGCCAACAGTTGTTACATTTCCGGTGTAATTCAAACCTTGTAAACAGTTGGGTGTTATTTCCTGCGATATACATGGACTGGGCATGTTTACTGCTCTTTCTGAGCTGAAAATCATGAAAGTTTATTTTATCCTATATATTAATTAAATAGTTTATCTATCTGCCTATCTATTATAAAGTAAAGCTTTACATATTCCTATTTTTATATAACAAAACCTTTTAATTCGACGTCGATTAAATTGCGTTAAATTACGTTTTTCTTCTAAAGAATTCTAATGAAAAAAAATATCATGATCTAGATGAGTTTAATACGGTGTTACCGATAAAACAATGACTGATTAACTCGAATCGGGGGAAAGCAATGGCAAATACTCGCCGAAAAGCAGAACCAGGTTGTTTATTTGTTTTACTGATCTCGGTCAATCAGAAAACATTATAAGCAAGTAGAAAAACTCCATATTGGGCATGTTATATGTATAATCGACAAAGGATGTTTTCAGACTATAATTAATCGTTGAAACATTTAATGTGAAGGAATCTCAAGTCTGTAACATAAAATTCCCTAGCCTAAACATTTCGCCGAATATACCGTATGTCATCAAAATACGTTATCGCAATATCGATATAGTTTTTAACTTTAACGACAGTCGCAATATATCGGAATACCGGTATTATCGCAACAGCCCTATTGAGGAACTTAATCCATAACTCTAATACACCTGTTGTGTCTATGAAATACATTCCACTTGTACAAATTCCAGACGTCAGTGTTTGCAAACGATGTATGTGGCAGCAGAAACAGGTGTCTTAGGAAGTTTCAAGACAGCGTGTCTTGACAATACAGTATGTGCACAATACAGTGCCTTTTAGAATAATCAGATTCAAAATAGTAGTCAAAGTTTCTAGTATTATAGGGATGAAGATGATTTTCCCTTCAAGAATCCGGATATATGGTCAGAAAATTTTACATTCTTGAATTGTCGCGTGAAATATGGGTCCAGATATAAATGAGTTTCAAGAGAAATATTTCGATTTTTGGTAAAGTTTTTTGTACCCAGGCGGTTTCATGACGGTAGGGGAGAATCCAGAGCTACCTTGGCGCTGGTACTCAAAATGGCAGGACTTATTGGTAGAGGTTTTTCACCAACCTCTTGCAAGATATTAGTCAGGGTGATTAATCACACATATTAAATATGCTGTATCAACTTATAGTAGTATGTGATTCATTAGGAGTATTCGAGATTCAATTAAAGATGGAAGTTTATGAATAGGTGCTTATCCTAACTACACGCAACATGAAAGAAAAGGGATGAGGTGACACATATCGATCTTATCCACTTAGGACAGAAAGAAATGGGTCTGGATTAGTATAAGAAATCATATCATAAACACAAGTTTATTATTATGTTATGTCTTCTCTCGTTTTAGGGTCTTATCTCAATAGAATATAATACCGTTTGCAATTAGTCTCACCAGCAAGAATTTAGCAAATAAGTTCGCTCCAGTGAATCATACTGAACCAATATCAATTCCAATTGCGAAAAAGCACTTACCATCCATTTGACTTGAGAGAGTAACGGGTCATGTCCATCCCAGCACTAATAATGCAGGCAAACAAAGTTTTAGCAAATTTATGTCAGCAGATTTCTGTTTACATATAAATACATTCAATATATATATATAAATGAGTGAATTGTAATTAATTAATAGTTGTAATTCCCCAAGCTTTAGAGAATACTTTCAACGCCATATGGAGACGTCATCATGCCGGTGAAGGGTCATGCAAAATTTAGAATACCTGACTCGGCTTACACGGAGCCTATTGACGCCGGGAGTATCTTATTCCAGATCGCCGCAACCACCTGCTTAGTGAACATGGGACCATCGGGTTTTATTTCCGGTCTCATCCGATATTGACCCATTTAGTCGCCTCTTACCGACACACAATGGAGATGCTAGTGACCTATTACTAACCGGAACCCACGGAGGTTTGACAAAAGATAACGAACAGTGATCAATCATCTTGTAGACATAGTCCCACAATAAGTATACCAAAAACCAACGAGGTTGGGCAAAGCACAGCGGACAGCCGTGGACACACCAAGAGAGTAGTATAAGAGTCCACAAACGGCACTTCTATTTGTAAAAGCTCTAACTTGCGCTTTTTGACTGTGCATCAGAAACACATGTCTACAATAAATGAACAAAATTGAAAGCTGACACCTTCTATATAACCTTGAAGGGGGCTCTACCGAGTCCGCGGTGGCATCAGTGGTAGAGGCTCAGATGATCGGAGTTCGTGCCGTTTCGAGCCCGTGCTCCGGACACCGATAACCTGCGTCCAGAACCGATGAAAAGTGAGGAATGAATGGAGTGCTCCTTACGCGCAGGAGCTGGACATTTTAGGAAAGTGAGAATCAAAACGGGTGTTTCGGATAAAGAACCTGTGGTCATAATACGGAAGTTCCCTGGGTTTCCGAGCACTCGGCGAATGCTCACACTGCAGATGTACATCTACTATTGAGCGAAATATTCTAGGGATGAAAAGAACAAACTTCCAATAATTCAACCCATTGTTGCCGTTGCATTTATAAATGTAGAAACCGCTGATTACATATAAATTGTATTTGTAGGAAATGACATTGCAAAAATGTCTACGTTTCTTCACAGAATCACGTAAAGACTTAAACTTTATATGAAATAATCTCAAACAAGGTTGACCCGTGGGGGTCCAGGTTAGAGCATGACTATAGCGTATATGCGGACTTTTATAAAGCGGAGGCCAACGAGCAACAAAAAATTGGTGATGCAGGGTTATAATCGAATCTCGTTTAGATAATTTATCATTTCGCAATTCTTACTCGGTCTTATAAATGACCTGTGTTTTGCGATTACACAAGTTAGCACTAAGTCAGTATGTTGACTGAATTTGTTTCAATTACCCTTTGTGTTAGAGTCGTCATTCTCCTACCTATGATATTTGACTACGGGTAAAATCCCGCTTACTTTTATTTTCGACGACTAAGGGCTACAGGGGGTGTGACGGTCAGCAGAGGATGCTTACCTGCCTCCATGGGCATCCTGATCCTTTACCAATTCGCTTTTGTCTGGAGAGGTCCGTGTTGCCACTAGCACTCGATAATTGTATATGTTTTTTGGATTATGATTTAAGTTTGGACACAAATGTTTAACTTCGCCTTTTTGTACTTCAATAGGTCCCCAGACTATCCCCTTTGCTGTATCGTAAGAGGCGACTGAATAAGGGACGTGTCATTCGGATGAGACCTTGGAAAACAACGAAGGCCTTTCTCGTATAGAATCGCATGCATGGTTGTGGCACGATAAGATACTCCTACCTCTCAAAGGTCATTGAGTTGTTGAGTCACAGGCCTAAATTTTGGCAGCCCTCTCCACCGCGCATTAGTGACGTCTCCATGGTAGTGAAATTACTCTCGGTGGGACGTAAAACAATCAATAAATCATACAAGTACATCTATTCAGTTTCGGACTGAAACGGAGTTGGGTTAATTTGACTCTTCAAGAATAGATACATGCTCAAGTGCAATATTAGTAAGATGGACAGGCCCTCCTTTTTGATCTTGACCATTTCTTGACAATCATAGATTTATTGTTGTCAAATTTTGAAAAAACCTTCTATCAACAATCCAAATGCCATTTTCACATCAATAACGTTATAACACTCGATTATGGAATTCGTTCCATTGGAGTCACATCGTGTTATTCTCACTGTTCCGATGTTGCACCAGACCTAGAATCACTTGGGTGATTATAAAAATACGAGAGATACAGGCATGAAGGGTGATATAACATATGTGAGCAAATAAGGGAATATCCATGATAATCCATTCGGTATCTTAACATGAAGATTCACAAAATCTTTTAACTTTCGTGTCAATAGGGCCTCATTATGACAATTGTTGGTTAGTTGTATATATGCCAGTTATCTGTAATATGACCTCCTTATGACTTGTTGGTTGGAGTGGTCACCCAATCTGTTCCTTAAGTTGATTGATGAGTTAGGGATGTGCAGTATTTCCTCACTCTCACGAAGACTGTTTAAATCTGTCATATGCCTGTTATCACTGATGTCGTTTTTTGTTTTCACAAACATATAACTCAAATAACCATACTATAGCAAATGTTTTGCATTAATAATACAATTTGCATTAAGTATGATTTCATGAGGATTTGTAAAACTGTAAACAGGAACAATCAAGTGTTGTTAATCATAGTCTTGGTGAAGTACAGCGTCTAGAAAAACACAAAAGATAACGTTGTCAGCAACACAATTTAAAACAGAAAATGACTGGAATTGTGTCTGATATTCAGAGCAACGTCACACCTCATGCTGGGCTGGCAAACAGCATCTCTGAAATGACTTTCCAAGTCACAGGTCTGGAAATAAAAAATAACCCCGTAAGAATTGTGTTTCTAAAGTGTATACAACTGTGACTATTTTAATCATGCAAAATCCATTAAGGTAGATACCCTCAGGTATTCTACGCTTAGCATTTATATGGTGTGCATATGCACCTTTTAAAAATTCTTTTTTTCTACTTCATTTATAGTTAAATCTAATTAATTTTTGAAGAAAATGTGTTATGTTGCCACATTATTTAAGATGTACCAACGGAAGGCATTACAAAGCAGACCACAGAAGATCGGAAACCAAGAATGTGGAGTTTACATTCAGAAAATCGCCAACATTTGAATAAGTTTTCGTAGACTAATATTTGATAAAATAAATAAAATGACAAATTTAAATGTTAAGCAGTTTAGAGAAAAATTGGCTATTTTTAAATATGCATCAACTTTACAAACGGGTTTGGACATATAGGGAAAGACAACCATGTAGACAAAGCCACCTCATAGGTAGACGTTCCACCAATACTGCCCCTTGGACAATACTTTGTTTCCTTATAATTTAAAATTCTAATTATCATATGGGAAATAAACTGCAATTTGTTATCACTATCAAAAAGTGTTACCAAAATTATTTATTATATTCAGTGAAAATGGAAATTCCTTTTAGAAGCACTATATTTCTAATCATAAGTGCTAAAGTATTATATAGAAATACAAGAAGTTTTTGAAAAACCACTATAGCTACATCACAGCGAGGCACGGTGGAATCTGGAAATCCTTTAAAAACCAAATTTGAATTTTAGCTGAATTAATCTTATTTTTATAATTGCACAAGAAATTCATATCAAAGAGTTTCGCTTAATATTACTGATTTTAAAACAAATACATACTAACTTCCCCAAATTACTCCAAATCTCAGGTGCGAACCTCTTTAAGAGGTTGATTGTTGTAAAGAATGCCATTATCTTTGTGTTTCACATCTGACTAGTCGGTTAGAAATAGATCCCCAGCATCCCCTTTGTGCGTGTCGTAAGAGGCGCAATTGAAATGGGGCGGTAGCTTTGCCCACGTGGGGATCCGGGTCTGAATAGGGCCTCAGCATCCCCTTCGTGTCGTAAAGATGGCGTACTGAAGGGCCGCAGTATCAATTCGATAAGAGACCTGGAAAAACCTGAGGTCCCTTTAGTATGTACACAACACTGACAAGCACAAGCACACTAGTTGTAGGCACAATAAAGATCCATTCCCTGCATGAAGGCCCTGAGCTGCCGAGGTATCGGCTAAATTTTGCAGCCTCCTTCACACGCACAATTATGGTGATGTTCTCCATATGAGTGAAATATTTCTCGGTGGGGGAGTAAATACAATAACTAATCACATCTCAATCATGAGTTCGATGAGATCGCAAGAAAAACCGAGGTCCCGAATGGTCACTAGCAGAGTGGCAACGATAGAAGCATCACGCTCCCTGCTGCAAAGGCCCTGAGTGGCAGCATCTAGACATAAATGTTTGCAGACGTCCTTCCACGCGGCATAAATAGTGAAACGTCTCCATTTGAGTGAAGATTTCCTCTGTGGGACGTATAACACAAATGAAAACATAAGTCAATCACACTCACTAATCTGGACCTTTCCGAATTGTTATCTATTTATCGATCTAGTATAAATCTTGTCACACCAGTTTGTGTCTGTCATTATATTGAAAAGAGTTGTAAGATAGTATGATGGTCATCTTCTAAAAATCTTATACATCGGAGAATAACAAATCAATCAGTTGGGCAACAAATGGACACCCTGGAACACACTAAGGGTGGGTCAGGTCGCCTAAGGAGGGAGTAAGGCATCACAAGTTCGACCGGTCACACCCGGCCGTTGATGCCCCTATGCTTGATCAAATTGAAAAATAAACAAACCAGCTAAGTCAAAATCTCGTATAAAGAACGGGCGTAGACAGTGTGGGTATGAAACACGTCAGACGAAACTTCATAGTTTTCGCGCACGTGCCCTAATGTTACTAGGTGTGTCCTACAATTGAATATTTCTATTAGAAGGCATGGAAGCTTAGTTAGCTTTTAACTGCTCTTCCTTCTTTCTTGCCATCTTGAACTCAAACACGTAAATGAAAATTGTCCACACCATATGTTTCCCAACAATCTTAATTTCCATAATAGATATGAGTCAACAGTAATCTTAATTATTTGGAGCAAACGTTCACGTATGATTTGTGCTGTATTTAGATTAACCTTTATGACCAGTTTATATAAACCCCACCCCGTAAACGAAGTTTGGGGTTGTATATGTTTCACTGCCTGTTCGAAATATGTCCACTAAGTCCCCTGAACGTCTCCGAAGGACTTTAATGAACTTAGTGGAGGGTTAGATTACATAAGTGAGAGATGTGCATATTTTCAGGAATGATTTCGAACATATGAACATATGAGCATTTTAACCAACACATGCTTACGTTGCATTGTCTGCAACTTCACTTGGTTCCACCCTACATGTTACTGGGTTTTACAATATTGTATACCAAATATCTGGTCTAGATGTACCAAACTTAATTGCCATTGTGTGCCAATTCATTGTAAAATAGATGATTTTTATTATGATTACGTTAACACGATGTTATCCTCGCCTATTTGTATGTAGAGGTGGGGTTACTCATTCTCAATAATTGAATTTGCAGTTATTAGGATGGGCTAACTTAACAGTGTCTGCATGTATTCGACCCTTCTTCCCGGAACTCCCCATCCATGTAAAGCTTTACACAGTGGAGTTTGCCGTAACATTCAAAACGATGACATTGTGTCTTGTGCCTAAAAAACATGATAACTTGAATGGTGGTGGCCTATGGTAGATACTATACACCGAAGAAATCAGGCGCGGATCCAGAATTTTTTTCCGGGGGGGGGGGGGGGGGAGTGTTTCAACTTAAGTAGAAAAACCCATTACACACACACACACACAGGGCGACAGACATTTGGAGTGAAGAATTGCGGGTCTTTCGGATGAGACCTTAATACCGAGGCCCCATGTCACCGAGCCGCCGTTGGCACGTAAAGATACCTCAGTGCTCAATGGCCCCGAGTGCCGAGTATAGGTGTTCTAATATTTGAAGCCCCACACCGGTATAGTTAGTGACGTCAAACAATATGCAATCAATCATTCAAACCTGTATATAATAATCAACCCCTATACGAAACTCTCTAGCCGTTGCGCCACGCTGGCGACTTTTTTTGTCGTGTTTCGATGTTTTCTTGTAATGGGTTTTTATTTAGTCTAAAAGACTTGACTGAAATAATCTTCGTTTTCCCTCCCTGAATAAATAATTCAACAATTTCCTTCGGATCAATTTCTAATGAATGGTTGAGATGCATCAGTGCAGCCCAAGTCAATTCTATCTTCTTGCATGGTACTGCGCATGTAACTTTTGATGCGTCTTAGTATATGAATTCTGTTGACGTATAACGGTGGAAGATACAAATATGAAAATAACTATTTTTTCCATTTCCAGTAATATCGGCGATATTAAGCTTTGCAAATTCCAAGGGGGGGGGGGGGGGGGTCCGGATCCCCCACCCCCCCCCCCCCCCCCCGCCCTCTAGTTCCGCGCATGAGAAAGGTGCATGAGTACAAGGTCTGAAAAATCCGTGTAAACTAGCAGAATGTATGGCGCATGCAATTAGGGATGGGTTAATTGAAAAAAGTAATTGTAAATATTAATACTCATTTCAAGTAAATTGCATTGGAAGTAATTTTTAATTGAAGTTTTTTTTTTTTTCACATGATCAATATGAGCGAATTTAATAAATTAATTGCAATAATGCTAACTGTACTCCAATTAACTTATTTCTCAATTTACTTTCTCATTACCGTATATCTCAAGACAACAGTTACAGAGCAAATCAACAATATCTATAAATCTTCGAATGAAGAATTAAAATGCCTCTTAAAAAATGTCCCTTCTCACCATTGTTTTCTGTAGTATGCATTTACTTATTTCAACTATCGTATAGAGAAGAAATATATTTTGCAAAATACTAATTCTCCATTGTGTTGATTTAAAACTAAATGATTATTGAAATCCTTTTCAAGGAACATATGTGTCACACTACTACACACCACACAGCAAATCTTCTTTATTTTTGAGTTGAAAGACACCATTTTGTGGAAATCAGCAGTAATTCAAAAGTTCCCTATCATATCGGTTTCATAAGTCCATAGGAGAAGCATTTCATGATCAAACACCTGCAAACTAGTACAGATCACAGTCGAAGAACTTTACAGTGTCCTACACCCGGCCTGACCGCTGCATGGTAATGGAGACAGAGTCAGTTGTGAAAGTCCTTACCATGAATAAAATGCCAATGGACAGATTCTTTAAATTATAATCGATGGGAAACATCTACAACTATCAAACTTCATTTAGCTCATACATATAGTCACATAACTATGATCTTTGTATAAAATGATTAGTTATTTAAAATTTGAACAAATGTAATGTCGTACGTATTTTAACTAGAATTTAATTCGAAGGAGTGAGGAGAGGGCATTATTGTGAGATATTAATTTATCTATTGTTGAGTGAAATTGCACGTAGAGCTCTGATTTAATTGAATAGAGAAAAATTCAGAGCACAACGATCTTATACCTTTATATATACTTTTGAATGTATTCTTATTTAGGCTGCCCATCGAGGCAGAGCCCTAGAACATTCGCAATTAGAATGACTGCTTCGGCCTTTTGTGATCGCGGTGATAAGGAGCAGAGAGTTAGCAACCGAAAGTAATTTTAATAATTCTAAAATGGACGCTGACCTATATAGCTTTGATTCTTCGTAAAGAATGCTCATATTCATGGATCGTGATAACATGAAATATTTGATATATATAGGAATGTATCATGGCCCCTATATGGGTCACTGAGCACTCACGAGTACTTGGCTTGTAACTCACTGAGGCTTCTACCAATTTATTGTTCTACAAAGACAGAAGAGAAGGTGTCAAAAATGATAGTAATCTAATAGTTATTAGGTAAATTTTCTATTCTAGTACCAATGCATGAACCTAGGTAGACGACTCATTGAAATGTAACCTTTGCTAGGTATATTGTTCATTTGAGCATAAATTTTGTTTTTGATAACTGCCACTAGTAAAGTATGTTTGGTCACCATAAGCAGACTGCTGAAGCTTATACGAAATTACTGTTATATGATCATTGCTACATCTTATAGACATTATATAAGGTACCAATCGTTGGTATACTTTGGAGCTTGTTTTGTTTTACCGTAAACTCTTACCATCTGTACCAGTACTACACTTGTGTAAGTGGAGACCATAACCTAAAGTTGTTTATCTACATATAACCGTCAACGTGTACGATTAATAATGTGACATGAACATGTTATAAAGAGCACCTTTTATTTGAGGCTTTATTAATGTATCTTCTCGTAATATAATAATAGTTAATGTGAGGCGCGCACATGACCGCATCAATTGCTCAATACCGTATCCTAGAGCCATATGCAGAGGAGGGAGATGTGAGCTAGAAGAGGACCACGCGAACTTAATGACCATGGTATGTATCGAGACAAATAAGCAGCCTGACTAATGCACAACGTAGAAACAAGCTCATTTAATGGTAATTGAACAAAACCCAAACGTCTTTAAGCGACTAGTAGTGTCGTTATATAGAATCACCGAATAGTGCCAGAGTCACTTAGATGGAGTGTTCGTAACCAGCCTTCTCCGACTGCTGCAAACCTCGAGGAATACTCAGAGATGATTCAGGCGCACTATATACATATTTAGGATGCCTCGCACAATGGAAGCTAACATGTGGAGCAGTGAAATCTATCAACTCCAGATTTCTCGAGATCTCACGATTAACAGCATCTTTTCAAAAGTTGGGTGTACATATGCATCAAAACAAGATGCCACATGTCAATAAATAATCTGTTGTCTGTTGTCGTGACAGAGACCTCTAGGGACATTCCGCACTGGACGACCGTTCTCCAACTTGCACGTCGGTTCGAACGAAGTATCGCCTGATCGAGAGTTGTTACTCTATTGTTTTCTTTTGTCACCCACAACTTGCCCATTTATGGACACACTTCACTATTTAGGTGTCACAAAATGCCCCGAGTGGCTCTTCTGATGCAAAAGTTCACTTGAGAGGCAGCTCACTTTCTACGGCAAATGGTGACGTCCTCTTCCATTCATATGTGCAACAGTATTTTCATCTGCGTAGGTAGTATTGCGTTACATCGTATAATTCTAATTCAATCAAACACACAAAGCTACACTATCCAAGGATGATCACTTTGTTCTTCTTTATTCTCGCTTGAATATGAAATGACAATACTCTCTGTTAGAGACAGTTTGGAATATTTCTGTTAGAATATCGCAAAACCTATGCAAGCGAGTTTGTGTGTACATATTGCCAGAGTTGTATTTGAGCGAGAACCTTGTATATAATGCGAGGGTTTGGGTGTTTATGTACGCTGCGGAAATATCACATCCGGTATCTAGGTGCCACTTGTTCATACCACACTGCACTCTGTTTTCTAGACTAGGATATCATGAGAAGTCTTGTAATGTATTATATCCTATGATGTGAGTTGAATTTAAAGGTATGTGTTTCCACTTACTATGTCACTGGCCTAGCATATCCTAATCCAATACAAAGCGTATATACATATGTCCTATACTTATCACTACAACATTGTAATTTTCGACCGTCGTAATTAAATTTGCCGTTTAATAGTTATCAGTGTTTCTCCATTTACTTACGCCATATTGTAAGATGCGCTAACACATCAAATCATCAATCGACCTTCTTACACCACATGACTGATGACCTAGATGAGTTTTCTACACCTATCTGGTGGTTAGCCCGCAGTAGACAAACAATGAAACATGACAGTTAAAACTCTTCGTCCACAGCGGCGCGCAAGCAACTGCGCAATAAATGACGTCGGCTCACGAGATAAGCAGAACAGGTGTGGTTGTATCTGAGGTGGATTGGTTTTTCAGAGCTGACCTCAGCCTACAATCACTCTCAAGTAAATCATATAGTAATTTTACATTTTCGACTCCAACTACTTTTCTTCACTTAAATGTTTCGTTTGAACCAATTGACAAATTGCATCTTATTCATAACCAATAAATAGCCATGCTTTGTATGTGCATTTTAATCACTTCATGATCCGGTTCTGACTGAAAGATCACAAATGGCCATATACTTATCTATCGAATCAGACTGCCCAGGTTGCCCTTCCGAGATTTAGTCATCACTGACATTACCCTCTGGAAAAGGACAATCGTGAAAATGATTCCAAACTCACCGGTAGTTTTCTTTGGCACAAGCCTAATGGTGAACAAATATCTATGAAAGGTTAGATGTATATGGCCCTGAAACCGATTAAAGACCCATTTCCTTTTGAAGCTTATCCTGACTAACTATTGGACTTTTTCCTTACCTGAGTTATGATTTCTGTGTTATAGAATTTGACTGAAACTCAGTGCATCCAAGTTTAAACGCAATTTAAAAACCCTGAACGAGAAATTAAGTGCATCTTTGGTCATAACCCTGTAGTTCTTCTGCGAAGACATCATCTTTACTGTGGTTGTACTTGATTGTTTGTTTTGAGACTGTTTGTGTCTGATTTGAAGCATTTTGATTCTTGGGTGTTGCGTCACCACAGTAATTGGCAGAGGGTTTAAATTTGCATGGTGAGTTTTGCATTTGGTGCCGTTGTGTGTAATTAAGCGATGTTTTGTGATGTTTTCTTGTGACTGAGGGCGAAAAGGAGTGGTGAAGGGTACAAGCTTTGAACCATGTATTCAGTGATGGGGAGTTCCAAGTATCTTTATGTTGATTTGGCGAAGCTTTCTGAAATTTTCATCATAGTATCTCCATGCATCGTCACCCCACTTGGAGTACCAATTTCTCCTAACTGCTGTAGCATCTCTTCAACAGACACAAATGTGGAGCGATTTGAGGTCACAGGTTGAATTGGCTGTTCCATTTAAAGTAACGAAATCACCACATTATGGTATTTTTAAGTAGCTTAATTCTAGTTTATATGTTTAGAAAATGCATCAAATTATAATATACACAATTAAAAATGCTTTCTTGGTAGGTTTTAAATT
>CAJDSM010037072.1:19580-31130 GCA_903981925.1 Ostrea lurida
GTTGGTGTTGTTTTTTTGGTATGTGTTTTTGTTTTTTTTTTTTCTGTGTTTGATTTTTTATAGTAATGAGATTTTTGGTTTGAAGGTTTTTGAATGGAATATACCTTTTCTCAGAAAAACAACAATAAATCGAAAGATATTCAACTGATATTATAATCTTTACAAAATTAAGAGGGGGCGCCGTGTGTATTTTATTAATTTTTCCGTGAAAAATAAGACTATATATTACACTTGGTAAATTTTAGGGGGGGGGGGGGGGGGGGCAGGGCGGCCCCCCCCCCCCCTTAAATTCGCCACTGGTTTGAGTGAATAAATGAATTGAATTGGAGGAACGTCTAAACAGTGAGTATATGTACCACATCGAACTGGCGAATGCCCATAGATAAGGGAGGAAAAATCATCAATTGTCGCAAAACTATATCAACAAGAAGAGGACAAAGTACTCCGCAGTGCATACGAGCCGTTGTAAATTTAATACCCTGAGGAAATCGAACAGGCAGGAAAACGCGTATACCCCAAAATGAAAGAAATGTGAAAAAAGTGTGAGCTGCATGCCTTTGAGAGAGATTTTGTACATAAAGGGGAACCATAGAGTCCGACGAGATGAACACACAAAACGCAAAGCGACACCAAGCTGAAACCGCAGGCAACCTTGAAAAAGGAGGCGGGGCCAGTTCGACTCCGGATTCGAAACAGGGGAAACGAGGGGGAGTGTGTTAAATACACTGCGCATGCGAAACAACACCCTAAACACTGAGGAGAGTAAAGAATAAACTTCACTTACCGGAAGTCAAAGAACTGATTACTCAGATTGATGTTATATGTTTCAATAAGCAAAAACTGAGGGACGTATTAGAATAAGATGGTTTTGAAATTAAAAAGAAAGATAAAAATAAAACTGATGTAGCAAACGAAATTCTGGTGGTGTTCAGGCAAGAATTGCATTACTACATTGTTCAACATTTAACTTAACAATATTAAGGCTTGAAATTTCGTTTCAAGAAATTGACAAATTACAAAAATATATATTACTGGGGATAGTATATTGATTCTGAAAAATGTTTAATTTTGTGAAATTTTTTATACTAAGGAAAACGAAGCATCCTTTTAAAATGGTAATTCGGAAAGAAACATGGAAGACAAATTTAAGATATTTTATGGTAAACTTTATTTGAAATGTGCAAATCTAATAAACTGTTCATCGTTAATGGACGTATCGGTGATAATATAGCTGAAAAGGTAACCGGTAAAGGTTTGAGCACTCTAGTAACCGGTAAAGGTTTGAGCACTCTTGATTATTTTCTTTTTGATTAAGTTATCTTCAGTCATTTGAGTTTATGTTAAATTAACCGGATTTTCTATTCAAATCATACATGTAAATGCATTGTATATACTGGCAGGGATTTGTTTTGTTGGGTTTTTGTTTTGGGTGGGTTTTTTTCGTGTTTTTTTTTTTTTGTTTGTTTTTGTTTTTCCTTTTTTTGGTTTTTTAAACGTCTATCCTTCAACTGTTAAAATATACATCTAAATGAGTGCACAAGTGCTACGTGCTGAAATTGAATATGCAAGGGGAAAAAATCAAAGATTGCATTGAAAATTTTAGAAACAACCAATCAGAATCGCCCCAGGCATTTCATAACCTGTTAGTAAAACCAAAAAGGCAAATTAAACAAAGTTGATATACGCCAAATAAATCTTTATTGCATTAATCAAAATGAGCCTATATGACTCATACAAGTGATTTTCTGTTAAAAATAACATATTTATGCATTTTTCTGCATTTATTTCCAAAGCTAAAACGTTTATGATCTCTAAAACATGTCAATTAATTTTTGGTCTTCCTGGACAAAAATTCAATTTACTTATATAAGGTTGTTCCTATTGTAAGTTTTAAGGAACCATACAGTCATTTCTAAGTTGCAAAAATATTATTATATCTCTTTTTATTATATTTGAAAGGAATAAGATGATTGGTGAAAAATATTTTCACCAAAATGAGCGATACTATCCCTTTAAAAAAAATGAGATCTGGATAACTTTAAGATTTTGGCAAGTCACAGAAAAATAGTTCCAACAAATACAATAATACCATCGTTACGGAAAACTTTAAAATTTTGGAAAGTCACAGAAAAATAGTTCCGACAAATTCAATACTACCATAGTTACTTCAGAAATATTTTTTTTTACCATTATTACTTTATTTTGGTTTGTTCGGGGTTTTTTTGTTGTTTTTTGGGGGGGTGTATGAATTGGGTTTTTTTTTTGTTTTTTTTTTTTTTGGTTATTGTTTATTTTTAACGGGAAATGAAGGTTGCAAAGATTTCTCTGCAATATTTCACGTTTAACAAACCAAAGGCAGACATTCTGTTTATCGGAATTTTTTTTTTTTATTATAGATTTCATGTACGTAACATATAGATCGCAATATCATTGAAACGTAACAGCCGAAATCACAGAACTCGCACTTGTCGCCATGTTTAGTCACGATTTCTAAATATTACGTTCATAACGATTAAAGATAATTATAAGAGTAAAACTATATCCCCTTTGGCTTTATAGCATCGAGAATTTCAGATACTCACACTCATAGTATCAATATTCAATTGTTGGTACTCTGTCGCGGATGAAATTGTATATAATCAGCCTGTGGGGATCTAAACATGGAGGTGGGGCGGGGGCATCTATTCTTATAAATTGATCGTATACTGAAGATTAAATGCATCAACAAATGCTTCAAACATATTCTCGTTTCCGGTAAACAAATAGAATATAACTTCGATAACCAAGGACTGGGTGTCTTGATTGGTACAAAATAAAAGTTGGGCAAATACAGACTCCTGGACACAGCAGAGGTGGGGTCCACTTCGCAAAATCTTTGGTCTTTTTAATGATCATATTTGCAAATACAGCCCGTCATTCTGTCTCACGCGATTGTGAGGCCATGACTTAGACTACGGGTTACTACGTTTACTCTATGAATATACAGAGTTCGCGGCGGATATGACATCACCATGGGAGTGTTTACTCCTCCCAGGAATCTGGTGTTTTCAAGGATCCGTATTTGTCTTGTTTTCAGTTTTGTTTTCCTTTATTGTATGAGACTGATCACTGTTCGTTATCTTCACTTTTTAAAAAAAAATACTACGTAAATAACGATAAAAAATATTTATGGGGGCAAATCTATATCACCTTTGGCATTAAGAATTTCAGATACTCACACTCGTAGTATCAATATTTACTTGTTGGTACATGTACTATGTCGTGGATGAAATTGTATATAATCAGCCTGTGGGGATCTAAATTTAAACCTCGTGTAGACCCGGGCTATAATAGCTCCTCAGTACGCTTTGCGTGTCGTAAGAGGCGACTGAATGGGGCGGTCCTTCGGACGAGACCGCAATAACAGAGGCCCCGTGTCACACAACAGGTGTGGCACGATAAAGAGCCCTCCCTGAGCGCCGAGCAAAGTCCTAAATGCAGCCCTTCACCGGCAGATGGGTGACGCTCCATAAGAACAATATACAATCAATCATCTAAATCTAAACGTTGGGGCGGGGCGTGGGGGGGGTGGGGGGGGGGGGCGAGGGGTAGCTATTCAGATAAAACGACCTCATACTGATGATTAATTGCATCAAACACAACGCTTCAAACATATTCTCGTTTCCGGTAAACAGATAGAATATAATTTTTTTGAATGCCTTGATTGGTATCTAAATACATCATATACTTGCCCAAGAACATGCAATCATGTGTAGTAAAGCCTGTATAATCTGTTATTTGAATACATGTACAAGGTCTGTTAGATTAAATGCCATGTAAACGATGTACTTTCACTTGTTTGCATATTTAAAGACGCATTTTACATGCTCCTTAGCATAATTTACACATACACATCTGTTCGTACATGATAAAAACAGGAAATGTAATAGCTTGTGAACATTTCCATGAAGATCTCGCTTCCGTCACCTTGACCATATCTTTAAGCATACATGTAGTACAATGTATGAAAAATAACTACTAACAATTTTAGACATTATAAATGAAGATGGACGGTAATACTGACAGCAATTATGTATTTTTCGTGCTATCATTAACTTACAGGCTGATTAAAATTTCCTGTCCCAATATTTTCAATATTCACTTATTGAATATATAATCAACAGAACACAACCACAAACCCTGCGACCGATAGCATTGTCACAATGCGAATATGGTACGCCGGGTTTAATATCTACAGTAAATAGTTGTTTCACAACACATATTTTCTAAAAAGGGAAATCGTCGATATATCGTTCGGGGTTTTTTTAATCTTGTTAATGCGCATTAAATTGGTTTGGTATATACTGACGTGTAATTACTCTTGTAACGTGCAGCGGTCACCAATCGACCCGCCATTGCTGAACTTGCGTGGACAAGAGAAAGACTCAAATCACAATACCAGACCAGACAAGCTAAGTCGCTAGGGAGGCCGTAAAGTCATGTATCATCATAGCTGTGTTAATTAACAAGAATTACATTGTCTTTGGTTTACAAACAGCATGTACATGATGTCACGTGGACATCTGTAATGCATATTCAATTCACGTGACAAATGTTGCAGTCAGTTTGTGTTGGGAGTAGTGACGGTGTATGACGACAGTTCAGCCATAACGCGTTCACACAAGAGATAAATTAAGAAAAGTTTTCGTAATTTTTATACTACATGTATAGGACGAATTGCGACGACGCTATACGCCAGTATATTTCATGAAGCGCGGTAGAACTTCATGAAAACTATGCCGTTGTGAAACGTTGCAGTTTATACCCTCACGTACTTCCAAAAATGAACTTTTTTCATGTTTACACGAGGAAATGACTATCATTACATTTAGTAAAGGTATCAAAAGGGAAAACATTGAAATGTAGTGAAACGGGCGTACACCCTAAGGGTGTCGCCCTTCCCCTGAAGTTTATTACTATGCGTGGATCGTATGTGCATCTGTCTTGCGGGGATCACAAGACCGTTGCACATTTTACATACGGGCAAAATCTCACGAGTCTTGCTACGAACCTTTTTCTTGCTGCAGCTTCCTTTTTTATCCTTTCCTTGTGCGTCGCTTCTCAAGCAACCGCCTCCATTTTCATTCTGCAGATTAAGCGCAGCGAGGCCAACAGTCTCCCCACCCTCTAAAAATAAGCAACCGCACGGACCTTTTTGAGTGTATCCGACGAAATCGACTTGAAACTTGCGGACGAACGGTGTTTTGGACCATCAGTTTTCTCTACAAGACCAGTGAAAAATGCGCGTTTGACCCACATGGAACTCGGAGTACGAAATACTTGCGTCCTTTGTTTTTTTTTTTCGAGCAATCGTAGATATTGTTGAACAGTTTTTATTTCAAGCATCTTGCATTCTTACGGGCTGTATGCTTGATAGAAATTTCGCATGAAGTTCTTTGGCATATTTTGTCGTACATACCCTGTGGTCCTCTGGAGTGGAAGCATGGCCAATTGTTAAGCAGACGAATCGTGTTCAACATTTGCAAAAGACATCCACTGTAGATAAGCCGATACCTGACAAGACTAAAATTACACCACCACCATTACTGATTAAGGAAACAAAGCAACTCAAAACACAGCAAATACAACCGAGTCACGCTACCCTTCTAACCAAGTAACTGCTAAACAATCAGCATTTTGGCATGTATACGTAACTACATGCATGCTGAACACAGCCCAGGCAATGACAGGCCCTGCACGTGGCAGAGCACTGCGCTGCACAACGATACCGGGCTGCTTTTTATCGGGATTAGAAAACAATTGACGTCAGAGAAAGGAAACCACAGAAACAAACAGTGTCCGGAAATAATTCCAAAGGTTGTTGTTCTGAATCATATATAAGGAACAAGGAAAGTCTACTCTGTACCCCTGTTTGGTATTGGTATATCGTAGCACGTAGCAGAAATGAATCGAGGAGGAGGACACCAACACCCTAGGCACCCTCAAAAACGTAACTTAAACGTATTTAACTAGGTCGAGTCAGTTTGAATCAGAATTAATAAATACTACAATATGTCAAATTTAGAGGGAAATTGAAATATAGGCCCCCTCACCAAGGTGTAAGAAGAATCAAGAAAATTATTGAAATCTTATATTACCATTTGTAAGTACTGGACATGTCTGTATGGGTATTATGTACTGCTAGATAACGTAATCAACGGTATGATATATTTTCAGCACCTGGACCCAAAGCGCCTAAAGGTCATAATCCACATCAAGTACAACCATTGTCAAGAGAAGAACTTCTGGTGATAGCGCAAAGACTACGTGATCATGACGACGGAAATGAGCGCTTTTGGAGTGCAATTATAAAAATGCTCGGGGGTTAGGGTTACAGGTAAATTTGGTTGATGTGAAAATTAGCTATTTAGCTGAAAACAGGTGTTATGAAATGGTAAATCACAGATTTTTATTTTCAGATATGGTCACGTATATTAATTTTTCAAAACTGAAAAAAAAACAACTTTGGACCTCTCACTACCCAGAGCTTTCACTGGACTAGCCACTACCCGGAATATTTAGTACTTATTGTTTATCTATGTATGTTTTGTATAACAACAAAGTAAACTAAGATAGTGCAAACGGTGTGTGTTCTGAGAACAACATTGAGAGGCAAACCTCGTGATGCTCCATTATAAAGCGTATACGAGAGTTTATGTTACCCATCCAGACACTCGGCCATCTCCGTAAATCGGTTTACGGAGATAGCCGAGTGTCTGGTTGCACGAGACTAATCCAATCGTAACCTTGTCATCTCTTATCTATCCTCATCATTAGCGCTCTTATTACATATAGTATCATTACAGTGATTAATTTATCATAATTTTTCCTCCGATTCTCTGTCCTGCAATTTTCTTAAAGTCTTCTGATTTATTTATTCAATTTGTATTCAACGTATCGATATCGACACGCATGGACTGCCCTCAGATTGTAAAAACAATCGGGTTGTTTTTTTAAATCATTTTTGCGAGATAGTGTCGATATGCCGTCAAACACTTTTATGTATAAAATGGTTAATTTGCATTGGGAATTCAAGGAGAACCTTCGACGATAAAAGGGTAAAGGTGTTCGCGTCTGATATTTGGATGAAGTGGAAGCGCCTATTACAATTGCTTATGTGACCAGGAGCCCTTCCAAATGGAATTCACATAAACAAAGGGCATGCAACTCGCTAATTAAATTCGGGATAACCATCAGAACAGGGTAACAACAGTTGAAAATAGATTTTCAAACGAACACTTATATTTTATTATTATTCATGAATCTAAATTGATTATAATATTGAAATGCCTATCAACTGTTTATACGGGTTTGCAGAGACACGACACTATATATACAGATTCCAAGGCTTGTAGTTAAACGCGGCTAAAAAAAACGTGGTATTATTTTTAATGATTTTTGGTTTATCATGAAAAATAGTACATTCAGGACTTCTTTATTTTTGTACGAGATATTCTAAAGGGATTATATTGAAACCCTTTTTCCTTACGTCGTTTTATTGCATTGGGTGTCCCTGTGATTCAGTACGTAAGTACGCTTGAAGGGAAGAACACCTATATATTATCTGTTCCTTTATTTATTGTATACACGATTTTTAATTCATGTTAGTGGTGTTAGAAATGTACTGAGCTGAATAACTGATGTTTCTTCCACGGAGAACTATAGGCTTAACTGGTGGCATTGAGGTTAAACCATACCCATTCACATATTTTCACCCAATCATATTATATTATATTTCATACCAAAATTGTGACCCATTCATGTATAGTTGTTTTCCATGCAAGTGCATTTTGTAATTGTAATACCCGGGTTGAAGTTATATATCGGGGAAAATTTCACAATGTTTCATGATTTATACTTTTATTAGAGGATGAATTCCAGCGAATAAATTTATCATTTATTGACGTAATGACATGTTAAATTGTCTACCCATTGATATATTTGACTTGTCAGAAAAGCGACCCATTCCGGCAGCACGTCTGTGAATACCAAGATATTGGAAGACACCCTCCTCCCTCCCTGGGCATGCAAGCATGGTTGTTCATTGCAATTGCAACTAGCAACATCACTAATATTTTAATTGACATTTCTTCTTTAAAAATTCAAGATATAAAACCCGTGGGGTTCCGGGTTAGAATATGTCCCCAGCATCTCCATGCGTGTCGTAGGAGGCGAATTTCGGATGAGACCGGTAAAACAGAGGTCCCATGTCACAGCAGGTGTGACACGGTAGCAACCCCTCCCTGCTCAAAGGCCCTGAGTGCCGAGCATAGGCCTAATCACCGGCAATGATGACGTCTTCACATGGGTGAAATTTTCTCGAGTGTTCCACAACAATAAATAATCAATCAATTATATATGTAGACCAAGCATTGTCTACTTGATATTCTAAGTACCTCTTGTTTGATACTATATATCTAACATTAACTGGTACAGTCCCATTCCCAAGAAAAAAGACAACCCTTATCAATACTGTTTCAATAGCCAAGGTCAAAGTACTAAAATATCGAAAAATTTTGTTTCTTTCAGAAGCGTTTGAGAGTGAGTGAATTATAAACAGTGATTGCCCTTTAAGAGTTTATGACCGGTGTTGATCTTCAAGTCACAAAATCAAAAGTCAGGCTGTAATTTTCGACAAAAAACATGCTTCCGCCTAACAGTAGTCTCAATACTTTGATTTGATTTCTACGTGTACATTGAACGAGATAAGAAACATTTTTAATTAATTGCAATTCAGCCAAAAATTTGTACCAGGAACTAGCGAAATAAAATGAAAAAACCGTTTCGTATTTTAGATAAATAGTATTAGCTTAGTTCCCACATCTCTGTTTACAAAGGAATGCTAATTTAAAACTGTTTACTTCCCAGAATGTACGTGTATTGAAGACTTTATTTCAAAAACACTGCGAAATAACTTCAACATAATTAATATAAAATGGAAATAAATAAATATAAAAATATTGACTTACTTAAATTGCAAGTTGCACCTTCTTGAAAAGCCTTTCTTTCTTTGTGTTTCTCCTCCAAAGTTTGAGTCTTCGTGATCATAAGAAGCCAATCAGTGGAGAGGATTTCATCCAATCACATTCTGGCTTTTTTGTCATGTGAGATAATTTGTAAATGAAACAGGAAACACGTATAGAGAATTGAACCAGTAAATTACTTTGTTGTAGCGTCCTGCGCCGTTGTGCTCAAAACCCAAGCGCTAACTTCCTTAAATGGATACAAATGGGGTTGGAAATACAAAAGCATGTAATTATTTATTTCTTTGATTATTCACCTAAGAATTTACATATACGTTTTTTCTGTAATTGCCGATTGCAAACAATTCTTTGTTGTTCACTTTGTGCTCTCTTTGTTTATGTACATTTTTCGAAAAACGTCTGACCACTCTCTAAAAAGCACAAATACGTCTTCAATTTGTTCATAACAACTGTACAAAATTTGATTGATTGATTGATTATTTACCGTTTTACGTCCCACTCGAGAATATTTCACATCATATGGAGACGTCACCATTGCCGGTGAAGGGCTGCAAAATTTAGGCCTATGCTCGGCACTCAGGGCCTTTGAGCAGGGAGGGATCTTTTTCGTGACACACCTGCTGTGACACGGGACCTCGGTTTTTCCGGTCTCATCCGAATGACCACCCCATTCAGTCGTCTCTTACGACACGCAAGGGGATGCTGAGGACCTATTCTAACCCGGATCCCCACAGGTTACAAAGTTTGAGGAATGTCAAGTTAAATGTGTGAGAGGAGTTGATTACACTAAGAAAGGACCCTATTCAATGACTGCCTCCCACCCGCCATTCACCATACGGCACGACGTGCAATTCAGCCAAAAAATTGTACCAGGGCGATAGAATGAAAACTAGCTTAATAAAATGAAAAAACCGATTCGTATTTTAGATAAATAGTATTAGCTTAGTTCCCACTATGGTTTCAAAGGAATGAATGCTAATTTAAAACTTTACTTCCCAGAATGTACGTGTATTGAAGACTTTTATTTTATAAACACTGCGAAATAACTTCAACATAATTAATATGAAATGGAAATAAATAAAATACAATGTAAAAATATTGACTTACTTAAATTGCAAGTTGTACCTTCTGCAAAGCCTCCCTTTCTTTGTGTTTCCCTCCAAAGTTTGCGTACTCGTGATCATAAAGAAGCCAATCAGTGGAGAGGATTTCATCCAATCACATTCTGCCTTTTTTGTCATGTGAAATTTCTTGTCGTGAGAGATAATTTGTAAATGAAACAGGAAAACACGTATAGAGAATTGAACCAGTAAATACTTTGTTGTAGCGTCCTGCGCCGTTGTGCTCAAAACCCCAAGCGCTAACTTCCTTAAATGGATACAAATGGGTGGAAATATACAAAAAAACCCATGTAATTATTATTTCTGGGGATCCAGGTTAAAATGATTCCTCAGCATCCCCTTGCGTGTCGTAAGAGGCGACTGAATGGGGCGGTCCTTCGGATGAGACCGGTAAAACAGAAGCCCAAAGATCCCTCCCTGCACAAAGGCTATGAGTGCCGAGCACAGACCTAAATTTGCAGCCCTTCACCGGCAATGGTGACGTAATATTCTCGAGTGGGACGTAAAACAATAAACAATCATTCAATCTATCTTTGATTATTTACATAAGAATTTACATATACGTTTCTTGTGTAATTGCCGATTGCAAACAATTCTTCCTTGTTCACTTTGTGCTCTCTTTGTTTATGAACATTTTTCGAAAAACGTCTGACCACTCTCAAAAACGCACAAGAACATCTTCAATTTGTTCATAACTGTACAAAGTTTGAGGAATGTCAAGTTAAATGTGTGAGAGGAGTTGATTACACTAAGAAAGGACCCTATTCAATGACTTGCCTCCCACCCGCCATTCACCATACGGCATGACGTGCAATTCAGCCAAAAATTTGTACCAGGACGATAGAATAAAAACTAGCTAAATAAAATGAAAAAAAAAGTATCGTATTTTAGATAAATAGTATTAGCTTAGTTCTCCTATGGTTTCAAATGAAATGCTAATTTAAAACTGTTTACTCCCCAGAATGTACGTGTATTGAAGAATTTTATTTCATAAACACTGCGAAATAACTTCAACATAATTAATATAAAATGGAAATAAATAAAATAAAAATATTGACTTACTTAAATTGCAAGTTGCACCTTCTGAAAAGCCTCCCTTTCTTAGTGTTTCCCTCCAAAGTTTGAGTTCTCGTGATCATAAAGATGCCAATCAGTGGAAAGGATTTCATCCAATCACATTCTGGCTTTTTTGTCATGTGAAATTTCTTGTCGTGAGAAATAATTTGTAATGAAACAGGAAAACACGTATAGAGGTTTTTTTTCAGCTTGTACCATGATAGTATGAAAGTGAGAGATTAATTTTGAAGATACTGAATCCGGTACATACAGTCACTTAAATGTCAAGGTATCGGATAACGTCATGTACATGTACTTGAGTACAGTTCCACCTAAGGATCAGGCAGGGG
>CAJDSM010037075.1:9413-21388 GCA_903981925.1 Ostrea lurida
CTGTTCGAAAATACAGTTTAAAATACCTATATCCTCGAACATGGTTTATCTCGAATACCCGCTTAGTCGGAAGGTCGACGGCCGGTCCCGACCCGTTTTCCCTTTTATAAATGATTTAAAAAACTCCTGATATCATCGAACACGTTACTCTCGAATTACCCCGCTTAATCGAAGTTATCATTTCAATGGTCCCCAGTTGATATACCCTCATATTTTACCTGGTTTATCTCCGAAGTGCATGTCATTTTCCGCTATCAGATAGCCTACTCTACTTTATTCAATAGTATCAAATTGATCAATACCATTCACCACGCCGCGGCGTCTAAGAGTAACTAAATTGTATTGTCGACCAGTAGTCTACCTGCTTCTTTCTACCAGGTCAGACTCCGGGATTTTCGATAAATAGTTTGGCAACGCTTAGGGGTACTCGTTTATGCAACTTTTTTTTTAAGGATCGCCGCCACATTACGCGATCTTCCGCCTTAAGACGCACACACACCAGCCGAATAATCCTCCGGTCCAATAAAAAAATGAGTTGCTGGCACAAGGAATCGAATTGGATTATTACTCCGAACCCGGCCGGACCTATTCCTCGAAGCTTTCTTCTCATTCTTTACCCAGCTCCCCCCCCCGCCCCCGGACTTCGCAGATAGGGTATCTTGTTTCTTACCCTCACTTGTACCCAGCGCATACATAACACTTAGCTTATTCATAATTCGTTTAACAACATAACCACACGGACCTCTTTAGGACAGGTGCTAACAAACAGGAATAGTGGAATTTAAGCAGTTGGCAAGGTATTGAGACCTGTCGGGTTCTAATGCGACTACTTATGTATTGCTGCTCAATGACCTCTATTTTCTCTAGTTATGGACCGTTATTGGTCCAAAAACTGAAGTCACCCCTCTCGCCGCCACCACCGCTATGTTTGCTTAGCGCCCCCAAGCTAGGTGTATCCAGAACGTAGGCAGGATGCCCACTCCTAACATTGTATATCATTGTTTGATTAAACTAAGCAGATAAGAAGGTAGTTACAGATGAATATGGAACCACGAACATGAATGGGCAGAAGAATGTGACAGCTAAAGTATTGCTCTGATTTGCTCTCCCAAAAAAAAAATTTTTGAGTAACGCGTTCTCGGAGAGCGGACGGAGCCATTCCTTCGACCCTGTTAGATAAAACCCACCACAGGCGAAATGCTCACAGTCCTACAAGAAAGTAAAGGCGAGTGGGACTAACTTACATGTTTTGCCCTCTTAAGCTTCTCCAGGTCAAGTGTCCTAGAGTGAGACATCTATAATTAGACAGGGCTACTTGTTGAGTCTCCTAAATTCCCACCAAGCGTTGCTTCGCCCTTTCATTTATTTTCTGTACATCTTACAGGATGCGACCAGTTTCTAACCTTCTCTTAATATCAAGCTCTCTAATCAAGGTCTCGTAATCGAAGCTGGAGTCTGAAATTGAATCGATATCTCTGCTACAATTTGCGTACCTCATCAGTATACTGCTTGCGTTAGATTAAACTGTTTGGTAAAAAGCAAGTAACCAAAAGCTCTCGTTGATCTGATGCTCCTTGTCAACTGATTGTTTCTATCGCCGCTCTAGAGTGATGCTTCTGGTGTACCCCAGTGCCTACCAAGTATGCACATCTTAACCATAAGAAAACCTATGCTTCTTGATTATACTTTGAACACTCACTTCACCAACGATGCCTACCTCGTGGCTCTGGCTCGTTCTAAGTTCAATAGTTTAGTATGAACTAGCTCCTCGAATGACTGACCTCCCTAAGTTGCACTTTGAGTGATGTAGAACAGCAGTTTCCACGAACTGCTCTAAGTTCACTCTAGAACCCATGCTCACAGGGTATCTGCTACCCAGTTCAGCTCGAGTTACAATAGAAACAGACTATTATTAAATTATCTGATAAGATCATCCCGTCTGTCCTACCTCGTGTCTGTGTTTGAGATATGTTGACGTGAATTTGCCCTTACTCTTCATCGTGACACTGGTGTTCTTTTGGGTACTGTATAATAAAAATTGAAATTATAAATAATGGAAATTAAATTAAACCCCAGAACCCGCCTGGCGAGTCTAGGTCGAACATAGCCTCGTGCAGTACACTGTGTATTTGAATGGTTGGAAAAATGGGTGACGGGTTATTACAGATTGTTGAATTGCTATTTAAAACCTACAACCTCGTGCCTGGTTGCAATTAGTGTTTGAACTGTTGGCGGAACAAATTGAGTGAATACACCTAGCCAGACCGTTAGCGGATGTATTGCTCACTTCGACATTCAATACTTACTTTTTTTAATCTCATTAGATGTTCGGTCGACAATGTAATAGCCTCTCGGTCGTTCTCAGTGTATGAAATGATTTGGTTACTTGAAACTGGTTGATACCCGGTATTGATTTGTGGGTAACCTTTAATTACCTTCATGCGAGTGTCTACCTGTGTATGACTATGGGAACTGTGTTCGTTTATTTTGTTTGATGAGATAGGTAATAATCAATCTCTAGATGTGGGAGTTGATTTACAATTGTGCTAAGCTGGGTATGGTTTTGAACTAGTTGCTGAGTATTGCCCTCCTGTACTTCGTGGAGCGCGTGTTTGAGATGTCACTCATCTCGATCGAGGGGTCGCAGTGCAATTTAATACTTGGCACCTCGTGGGTCCTGTTAGTAGTTGAGTTGATACTGGTGTGTAGTAAAGGTGCTGGTTGACGGTATGTTACGTTAGTTCATTGTATTAATACCAATCGGAATGTGTTAATTCAGAACTGAGTCTCCAATTTACAAAAAAGCAATGTCACCTCATCTTGATATACCTAATGTATTCAAACCCTGGTAGACTACCTCCTATTTGCTATCACCGTTTGGTATTTACCCATGGACTTCAAGACAGTGCGGACAGTAATCGTTGCAGCTTAAAATTTTTTTATGCGTGCTGTTCATAGACTGGTTGAATAAGTCAGTTATGTTATAATAATCTTGCGTCGCACTTTCATTTTCTTTTCACTGATACCTCACCGATATTGTGTTAGTTGAATGAATTACAGAATTTAGACAATTTTATCATCAGTATAGATGAGAGAAGATAGTGCAATATTTACATCACGTCAACAGTTCCAAAACATAACACGAGGTAGGCATCACTCAACAGTTAAACACAGGTCATCGAGAGATAGGGCGAATCACTCACGACAGTTTCCAAACCAAAGGTCACAGAGAGTTCTTGTTCCACATCAATCGAGTTCATCACGAACACATACCCTCGAAGTAAGCAGATCATCTTCTACATGTTCAAATATCACTAAGCTTACGAGGTTAGGCAACTTCAGTCAACAGATTTCAAAACACGCAGTAGAACGAGTTCTTTGTCGACCATGAGATCGCTCAGGATCTAGTGCTCAACTCAGTGTATGTCAAACAACTCAAGGAACCAGAGTAGAAGCAATTCTTAACAACTCACATGGAGCTGCAAAAACCCAAAGAACTACACGCTCACTTGAGCACCTAAGGACTCGCACAGACTGTTGGTAAATTCCGCATTTCATATCAGTATCATAAACTGAAAGGCATAATCGTAAGGTATGGTCATATTCGAGTCATTAACAGTTCAAATCACACAGATTAACGACGTTCAGAGACTCAAGTATGCTTTGATAAAACTCGCCAGGGACTTGGCAATTCTCCACTCAACAGTTCAAACACAGGACACGAGGTAGGCATGGTGTTAATGTTCGAGTTTACCATAAGAGACAAGGTTTGTTTAAAGAGTTTTGCTGGTTTCGCGTAACTCGTTAGCAAGATGACAAGTTAGTTACATGCATTTCTAAAACGCAAGTTTCATCTGCATCTAATTCTAGTACCATTTTAGTCGGGAGCGGACGAGAGCAAGCTATTCCGCTTATCTAGATTGATAGAAGAGAAAAATGACAATGGGAGTTTAGCTATCAAGTCTGTCAGAACCACTGTATCCGACTGGCCTTATGGTTGCTGGCCGTTTATTTTATCTGCTCTCTCTAACCAATAAATTTTTGGGGAGAGCAATCATGAGACCTTAGTAGCTTCATTCGGCTCTGGCCCGTCATTTCATAATATCTCGTGTTCATTCTCTCATAAGAAAACCAGCTTTATCTGCAGGTTATTCGACATAATTGATCACAAGTTCCTTGGGAAAGCGGACTTTTGGACCAAGTCATAATAATAAACATGGTCCATTTGCACACATGGTCATTGAAGGTCATTTGCTAATTGTAATAGGTCACTCAAAGTGATGACCGGTTGTTTCACACTCATGAAAAATTTCTCATTTTCGTACGCAATCAGTAAAAATACTCGTCTGCTCTTTAAGTTATATGTAACATGTTTCTTCATGAATAGGTGCCCCTGGATGCATCAGCTTAAAGATATCAAAGACTTGAGATTTTTAGCTCCGTGGGATCGAGATTTTAATACAGAATTGCGATTCGTTTCTCTCAGCATCACGTGTTATAATTCACAGGAGCTATATTTCCTAGGATGTGTTTAGGGTGCGTCACAATCTTGTGCTGAGACTGGTAACCTTTATAAAAATAGTAGCACATTCGAGATTTACACATGCCTTGTATCAAAACAACTTATTCGAAAACACGCCGGGTTCTAAGCTACATATGACGCTTAGGAAATTAAAAGCAGAGGGTTCACGACTAACTGGTTTCAGGTACATATTGATCATTTTAGTTATCATTAGCGCAGCGCGGGCTGGTATGGCAAATGAATTTTAGCAGTAAGGCCGTCCTGCGACAAATTTTGACTGCACTTCGAGATAAACGCAGGTGTTCAGAAATTTGTATTCGGTATGGACCTCTCTGTGATATAATTGACGTTCTATTAAGCTGGTGTAACGGTTCGGTAACCTAGTGGTATTCGACATGTTAGGGGACAAGTCATCGTTTGTAACACTACAAACGAATCCCAATAATGATAAGAGAGGGGAAAACGGTCAGAGGAGAGACCTAGGCGGGCGCGGTTCACAGGACTTCTCAGAAGCAGTTGAAGCGGGTGCGTCTCAATGCTTGTGACTGTCGTGATGTCTCTAGTAAGTAGAGTTATTTCGATCGGAAAGATTTCAAATAAGCTTATTTATTTATGCAGACAGGGAATTTATGACCGTTTTCTTATATCAGGTTCGAGATATAGGTTTACTTTTACTGTATCGACATAAGGAGACCAAATTGTGACAACAATGATTGCGTGGTGCAGTGGTTTTAGCAATTTAATACAGTTATTGATAAAGTACTCGTTAGTACCATCGCACGTGAATGGGGTCTTAGAATCACTGTTAGGAAAGCTACTCTATCAGTATTTACTGGGATTCTTTTGTTTTGCTATTTTGCCACGGTTTTCGGGTTTCTATATAGTTTTGAATTTCAATACAGTCACTATTCTGCTCATGATGGATATGTAAGCAAATATGTATAGTTCCCACTAATACGGTAGGGAATAATAGAGATCTCAACAATAATCAATCTCACATTTTTAACTGATGTTACTAACTTAAATATTCTTAACAATCACACTGAACAAACTGTATCTTCCAATTTTAAATCAGGATTCATGTGATCGCTGAAGGCTCATAGAAAAAAAAAAACGGTCACTTATGTTTCCAGTATTTCAGAATTATGTTTGTACGGAGTGAAATAAGTAACTCAGTAATTCTGACACTGCACCAGATTCGATCACTTATAACACAATGACTGGACTCGATGAGAACTTAGAGATATCATCTAAGAGAGTTTCATAGTAATGGGATGTAGACACGTAATGGATTTGCTTTATATGCAGAGTGTAGAGGTGTATTTCATTTAGTCATTGTTTTTTGTTGTAGTCTATGATCTAAACTGTATGTAAGAATTTGAGCTAATCATGTATCAGTTTTTGGTTACTTCTGCTTTAGCAGGAGTTACACCAGATAAACTTTGGTAAGGGTAACTGTAGCATTGAACTTTTTATTATGTGGAAAAATGCATATATACTATCATACCTGGGATTGTGATTTTACATTCTCAATGGTGAAAGAAGAGAACAGTGAACTCTTTAAACTCTGTCCTGTATGATTATATACTAATCTCCTCAGAAATAGTCATCGTAGAATTTATAACTAATATACAGAGAGTCTCTGTGGATTATACACGTATAAAGCTCTGTACTACATCTCACAGAAAGTCGTTCCTCGTTAAGGACTATCAATATAGTATATCACTCGAAATGAATGACCGTTTGATAACATATTTTTAACATAAGTCAATTATTGATACTCAGCGTTGAATTCCCTCCTCCAATAGTTGGCATGAATATGGGGAAAGAAGGGTTAAAACGTCATCTAAAATGGTAAACTATAGCTCAAAACTAGTCTCTACTCTAATGACCCGTTCATAAAACAATTGAAGTACGCCTGGCAGCTCACATCGAGTGTGTTATCTATTTAGTATTGCATAACCTTGTATAAACATAAATAAGTAGTCTCGGAAATTTTCAGCATAGGTTCATAAACAGCTGACTAAGGATCGACTTACAGTATTTAGTTATCTGACGGTAAACTGTGTTACTAGTGACGCATTAGGCTGATAATTGCAGGAGACGTTCAAAATATTACTAATTTATCATTACCATACTCCTGTTTAACGGAACTAGATCAACCATAGTGTACTGTTAGTCTTGAGATAGGTTAAGTCACAACGCCAAAACTAATAAACTGCATTATATTAAAGATGTAACTCGTTTGTATTGTCTTAAAACAACCATTATCTTAGCATTAACAAAAATAGAAGAGTAAAGCATTTCAAGTTATTGCGTTAGTTTTCTTCTTTACACAGGAACCAGGGAAGTATTTTAATATGTTTAGGCTGAACGAATTTATTTGATTGACGATCTGACTTACTACACTACTCTACATTGATTGCTGGGACTTAAAGTAGAGGTAAAGATATGGTCTATCAATGTCCCTCAACAGCTATTACCTATCCGTGGCTCTCAAAATATTAAAAAATATACGAAGGGTATATATATATTCTGGTCTGTTCTTAATAGAAAATCTCAATATGTAGATTTACTCGAATGATCTACATGTAAATATCATGTAGGTTACCAGTTTTTAAGCCGAATTTAGATAAATTCTCTTGACTTAGTTAGGGGTGAGACCCCTTAAGGCAGATTATTGTTGCCAACTGTATTGTTTATTTTCTCAAGATCCTCGTGGTTTGAGTGGGAATAGAGTTATGGAGATATATACTTACGTTAGTCTTGACATCTGTTCAATTGCACGCGTGTAGGCCAAAAAGACACTGGATAATGATATCATATGTGTGTATAATTGTTACGACTTACAGCCTACTGTGTAACAGTAGTGTGCCCAATGTTGATGATAGACGGAGAAACATACCGAAAATGATGCTCATCATAAATTAGACAGAGGTAAACTTAGAGCATATCAAATGATTTAATCTATAAAATGTCTACATAACAAAATAATATTTAATGCATATAGGTAAATCCACTTAAACGTATGATCATAGTGAGAGAATGTAGATCAGATGCCTAAGATATAACGTACTAAATGATAATAGAGATAATCTCAAATACGATTTATATTTAGATTAGTTCTCCGCCTGTTTATGATTATCAAGAATAGTCTTTTGAACATGGCATCAAGCCTTATTTCACTTAGAGATAAATGTGCTTTCCAATGTTCATTAAGGCTGCCTTAAAGCTTTAATTCTACGGGGTGTTTAACGTACTCCCATTGCGAGATTGTATGCATTATAAACGGTCTTCGAGCGAAATTGCCGTTTTAAAAAAAAGCCACGAATACAAAAATTCCCCATATTTTATACAAGTAAGATATCGAATGTGCATCTGCAAGCCACTTCCTATGCTGTCGTACATACGCGGAATCGTGCATTGGTGTATTTCCTAGAATAGAATCACAAAACCTATAGACTTAATGAACAGAGCAAAAAAAATTCTTTTGCTCGGAGGAGACAGTGCACAAATAATTGGATCGATGCACTTTGAAGGGCAAGATAAAATGCCCTAATCAAGATCATGTCTACAAGGATCAGCAACCTGCGTGCTAATTCTCGAAGCTTCGATGCGGACCTGATAGAAATCACACAAATATTCGAGATATCATGGGGGTTCTGAATATACCGAAGTTAACTTCCAATATCACTTTGTTTGAACGTACTCACCGCCATCTCTACTATGCGACATTATTGCGATCTAGCGTACTTACTGATCTTCTTGTACGCATTTTGTTAAGCGTTGTATTGAACTATATTTTAATCCCAGCCATGTCGCACCAAGCGTATTTCGGCTGGGGACGGAAGAGGGATGGGGCATGTTGTGTAGCTTCAGCCCGTTTATTTCTCGAGCGGTAAAGATCCCGCCTTTCTTCACATTCATTTTACTGTGGCTCCTGTTGTTAATGTTTAGTTTCCTCGTATGATCACACTTTTCAATTCTATGTTTTTTAAAACCACACAAGGTAACTTCGGAACTACTCTCCCCGGTCCGCTATGAATACGGAATTCTGGCTTATCTGTTTGTTCTTTGAGACATTGGGTAATATCGTGAGGCGTAAATAAGAAAAATATAGATAACCTCCGCATTGATTATACGGAATAGAACATCACATCTTATTTTAAATTGTTTGAACATTTACTTGACCAGTTTGTTACTCGTTTGAAAATTTGATGTATAGTCTGATTTTTTTATATTCTACTAAGACAGAAGTAGTGTGGGATCGATTGTAGCGAGGATTATTACGCATTTGCTATGCCGAGCAACGCCAGCTGGAATGATGAAATATGTGTTTGACCCGGGTGCTTTGCCATTCATAAAAGGTCAGCATGGATTGTGTATGAGCGCTGTTCCTGGTTGAAGCAGGGTGTGATGTTAACTCCACCCGGATATATCAATTAAGTCTCACGTTAGGAGAGTTACTTCGGACAGATCATGCTATTCGTTAGACCTGAAATATCTGTATTCGGACATAAACCAGGCAATTGTACGTTGGCGTTGTATACAATTTAGTATGTCTCTGACGTAATATAGATCCGTGCAAAGCTCTCTCGAGATATCCAAGTAATTTACGTGTTCGACGATTATACCAGAGAGAGTTTTTATACTTCATATCTATTAGTAGTTATCACTGGCAGGATGATGATATTTTATTAGGATACTTTCATGATTCTCTATTAAGCTACTTAAAAATACAATCACTTGTTTGATATTTTCTGCTGGATGAGGTAGATGTTCGCTAATGAGCCTCGATAGATTGAATTGAGAATCTATATCTATATATATCTATATGTTTATATGTTGCTAAAAATGAATCAATATTTAATTTGTATGTTGGTTATATATTAATCTAATAAATAAGCGTGAAGAATTCCAAGGTGTATATATGTATTCTCTAGATATGAGTAGTAATAATTTTGGTCGACTATGAAATAGAAACTGGTGTACAAATAAGATTAGCGAGAACTTTGACCAGCAAATAATACGTTGGTATGTTCCATCCCTCGTGATAACATAATATTTTTTGGATACCATATTTAGGAAAAAGGATTACCTCTTATAAATTACATATGTAAGCATGTGATAATTCATCTAAGATTCGGTACACTAGATCTTTAATTACGCTTCAATCATTAGCTTAATATCAAAAAATTGATTATCTTTAACAGAATGGTCATGACTTCATAAAAGCTAAGTATATAATTTGTCGCGTTTGAGAAGAAAAGAAGGAATCAAGAAAATATAAATAGAGAATAACTGTTTAATATCAGGAATAAACGGTAATAAACCGCAGGGCAATTTAGACTAGGATTGGTTTGGATACAGGGAAAGATAAATTTGCTGCCAGCAAAGGTTCATGTGGATTGATAAGACGACATTATCTAGCAATATGTATAGAGAGGACAATGTATCATCCAATAACAATAAGATGCAAGACCTGTAATGACATTTCTTGAAAACAGTAAAAAACATGTAATCCCAACTGACTCGCTCGTGTGTTGGTTAAAAACAAATCATCTGTTGAATCATAATGTTGGGGGGAATAAATAAAATCTAGACTTTGTGTTTTTTTAAGGAAAGACATGTCTAAGCAATGTGCTACCTTACTTAATTTCTTATTGTCGAGAAGCTTTTTCAGTCTGGCCTTCAACAAATGTAAAAAAATTTAAACAAATTTTACTTTAAAAAGAGATTCGAATTTTATCAGAGTTACTATATGGAACAAGGATCAACAGAGTATCTTTTTCCAATATGTATTTCATAATGCGTCTTTGTGTTAAAATTGGATTATAAGAATAAGAAGACGGCTCTCATAATATGTTAAAGAACACAATGTTTATTGATTATGAATAAATACTTCGGAAAATTAGAATCATTAATATAATATTGAACATTTGTAATAGTACACTAATTGTGAAAAATGAGAACTAATCAATTAAGTGTTTGTTGTATATATTATGAAGTTAAGTGCGATGCACGTCAAAGAATAGTAGAAACAAATATTGATTCTCTTTTGCTAAATTTGTTAATTATAAAACCGAAACAATGCCTTTTTTTCTTGTTCAGAAGATAACGAGTAAGGATTTGTTAAAGATCTGAAGTGTATTATGTATATTCAATTTTCTTTTAGCACAAAAACTTTCAGCAGTGTATTAAGAATATTCATGTGCAAAAAAACTTTTACATGCAGTAACAATATGTATTGGAGTAAAGAAATGTTTTATCTATTCCAAAATAATAAAATAGTTATGAAAAAGAAGTGTTGCTGAATTTCAATTATAAAATCGTGTACTGAATTGTATATTGAATATAAAATTTAAATGTAAGTAAAATGGAACAAAGGGAAACCCATTTTGTGAATATGTATGATTGTGAAAACAAATGTAAATCTGTAGAATGTTAACAGTAACTTTGTAATCATAATACTCTGACAAAGATTAGTTTTTTTGGGTTTTCACAATTACTTGGAAATATTGGTTTGGGGTTTGTAACAAGCGAAATTCAAATGTAAAGAACAATTAGGATTGAATTATAATGCTACTATCAGTATATATTTGTATTTGCAACGATAGTAATAATAGATATAAAATGAAAATGGCAGATTTCACAAATAAAGAAAAAAATGTCTATGGAATTTATACAACTACTCTTAACTTAGATAAATAAAAAAACTACTCGTCGTTCTCCTTACAAACTATTTATAATTACTATAATAACTAAAAAGCACTATTGATTAATGATACCTATTATTTGAGTAAACAGGAAATTACTTCTATGATTTTGGATCATGTGATATTAGATAACAAATGACATTTTTTCATATGTAACAAACACATTGAGTGACCTTTACATTAGCAAATGACCTTCAATGACATTGTCAATGACCTTTTTATTATGACCTTGGTCCAAAAGTCCTCTTTCCCAAGGAACATTGTGATCAATTTTGATAAACTGCAGATAAAAGGTTTTAGAGATATGAACACGGATGAATGGGCAGACAGAATGACAGCTATATGCTCTGATTGCTCTCCCCAAAAATTTTGGAGAGCATAAATAAACTGCAGCAAAATAAGGCAGTGTACAGTGGCTGCCAGAACTTGTGAAACTCCCATTTATTTCTCTTTCATTCTAATCATGGATATCGATTCTCTGCTAAATGGTACTCAGTGAAATGTTTTAAAACATGTACACTTGCTCTTGCAACTGAGTTACGCGAAACCCAGCAAACTCTAACAAAACCTTCTTATTTACAAATCACACTGCCTACCTCGTGTCTGGGTTTGAACTGTTGAGTGATTACCCAGTCCTGGCGAGTCTTAGGTCGACATACCTCGTGTCTGTGTTTGAACTGTTGAGTGATTGCCAAGTCCTGGCGAGTTACAAATCACACTGCCTACCTCGTGTCTGT
>CAJDSM010037076.1:0-15307 GCA_903981925.1 Ostrea lurida
AAGTTATTATTAAATCAGAAATGCAAACTCCTCTAGCGATTTGACTAATGAGAATTAAAAATGCATTTATATCCCCATTGGATTCTACAATGTCGGATAGTCTTTCGTAAAATGGAGTCTCTTGAAGGCATAATGATATTGAGTACTCCTTTGTTTTATAATAATTAGCACTCGGCCTTTTTGAAAAGTGCAAGCCCTTGACACGTTACTGTAACAATTTTTAGTTTTCAACCATGTAAGTAGAAAATATTTTAGACAGGGGTTATTTCAAAAAAGTAATAACAGAAAGTACACAAAGTTGTATGTGAGTAGTTAGATCTACATTTAAAGTAAACTCACACACTCTCTCCCTGACCACAACATACTTCTAACACACCAATTAACAAGCATTGAAGTAAACATACCTACTTTGCCTCAATCTCACACAGTGACAAAAGAACGCTCCTTTAATGTAATCATACACATACTTAAAAATGTCATCTTAATAGTCATTCAAAACATAACGGCCTGGGACTCACGTTCCTCGCGGAGTTTCATGTATAATATTGCCATGATTCAAAATTTGTGTAGTCTCCATTCCTTCCAGATGCAAAACATTGTATCCATTGTGAAAAACTCAAGCCACTGTCAACACTATTCGGTTATGGACTTAATCTTTTAAACAGGTTTTAGCATTCATAGTGTATGTTCCAGCATCAGGAATGTTCCTTAATCTCCTTCTTAGTTATGGTGCCTGCGACGCCTGTTTTGAACTTCACAAACACGGCCGCGGTATTTGTTGTCTCCTGATGAATCCGATGATGCAAGAATGTCTCGTCTCCAGGTCAGATCGATTATCTTCAACAATGCGCACATCCTCTTCAAATTCTCTCCTCTTCTTGCTTCCATCAGAATCTTGATTTTGTCTTCGATGAATACGCTGGTTACAGTGGCCATGCCTGCATTGCTCTGTTACCAGGCTAGATGTATCTTTGAGTGTCTTCACCCCCGTCGATTGAGATTGTTTTTTCCAAGTTTGCGGATGTTTCTTTTGTTGTTTGGCGTCGTCCATCACAGTCGCATCAACCTTTATCTGTATGATTTGGCTGCCGCCTTTTGAAATTCACTGCATGCATTTTTTTTGCTGATCTGGAGTTCCTGCCTGGATGGTTCTTCCTTCATCCTATATCATCTAACCCTTTACTGCATCCTCAGTTCTTGTTTGCTTCTTCCTTGATCTCTCTTGTAAGATCTGCCACATACAGCTTCACTATAATCCTGATTCATCTTTTTCACAGATCTTTTCAGCTATGCTGTATAGCAATCAGGCACTTGTTATGTCTCTTATTCCTCCACACCAACGTACCATCCGTATCAAGAGGAACTGTGAATAATCTCTTCTCTGTTTCCTGTGCTGTTTGTTTGACCACACCAAGCGCCTTACCTTCTCTATACACTGCTGACACATTATCACAGTTTGTCTTCGCCTGGTTGTAGTAATTCTTTTGTCATTCTGTCACACTTGATTGTTCCTTGCTTTTGACTCCTTCACTATCCTTTGTGTCCTTTGTTGTTCTGTCTGCCATTGTTAGAATGGCCAGGTACACACCTACCATGTATATATGCGTGCATGCTCAAGCACACACATCATTTTGCGGGGGAAAAAAAGATAAAACATATCATTTTTCAAAATCAAAATTATGCATGGCAAATTAAAAAAAAATAACAATATTGTTTTTAATATCATTAATTTATTGTGTAAAATTTTGTCTAATATTGAATATGGTACAGTTTCTTCAGTCGAATGAGTTTTCTAGTTATATACAAAAACATGTCTAGTAAAACATTTAGGTCTTCTTCCGACAGTAATTTTGTACGTGAGCCAGCTCAATCGAAATCGGAACTAAAAAATGGCAACTTTGCATGAACTTGCATATCCATATTTAGGCACAATGACTATAGAATATAGGATTAAAAACTGACTTCTTAAAACAAGATGAAAAGATGTGTATTTATAGATTACATGTATAAGGATAATTTAGACCCAAACCCCCTCCTCATTTTGGCTCCGGTAACTCTAAGCTGTTTTTGTAACTACAGTAGTACTCCTGGTAATCGAGAGAAACAAGTAGTTGGTTTTGCAATAGCTTGTAATTCTTCACATAGACAGTAAATTATTGGCTGCACCTCGGGAATGAACTTGATTCGGGAGGAGGGTGTTACCATTTTTCTAATTATAGCCAGTAATTAATATATGATATTCAAAAGTCATAACTAACATGTTGTTTGGGCACATAACGATATTTAATACTAATTTTCAAAGAACAAATTACACTATATCCTATAATCAAAAGAAGAAAATATTAAAAGTCGTTCAGCGAATTATCTAAAATTATCATAGAAAATTCAAAATCTGTACGATAAACTTTAAGATGATACTACATGTAGCATCTCAGCAGTGGTTGAAAATTTGTTCAAACTAAAAGGCTATTTCCTTACAAAATGTAAAATAATTAGTCGAGGAAATACTACTACTTCAAAATCTCTCCAATACTTTCAATTAACGGTTAGATGCACACAGAGACTCAGTTCTCTTTATTATCATTTTGACATTGCTTCCTTCTTGTGATTAAATTCCTTAACGGTGATTAAGGAGATTCCGGGGGGAATTCGTCCCCTGGGTCCCCACCAGGACTTCCCAATGTGGCCATAGGGTGGCCCCTGACCCCTGAAGTGTGCTTGTCTGCTCGAGCATGCTCTTTGACAGTTTCGACTTAGGTACGCCACTGCCAGATGGTCTGTACAAACTCTGGATACATGTGACGTGTCACTCTCAGTATGGACATGTACACTAAACATTAATGGGATAAAATAATTTTAGAAAATCGCTAGCAAGACATTACATGCTTTTTCCAGAGGAAGGTGGGAATATACTTACCGCAGTATTCTCCGAGTGTAGGAACAAAATTATAAACAGTTGATGGCGATAACTTGATTTATTTGGTCTGTTTCACTATAGTTTCATACAATTTGGTTCTTACTAGTATATTGTGTATGACTTACCTTACGGGAAATTCTCCAGGGGACAACTGTGGGTTTACGATTCTTTCTTCATCGTTTATATAGAAGTCTATTAGAAAATCATTAACCGCAATTTGGGGAAAGGACTAAAATACATATAGACTCATCATTGTATCTCATTCCAATCCCATATATATGTAATATGATTGTTTAGATTAAGTGCAATTTGTTATGCAATGTAAATAGTGAACTCTTTTTCTCTTTCGAAATTGATAACCAGTGTAACGATGAACATTGAAATCTAATGTCGTGGGAATGTAATAGAAATGGGCAAATCATTGCACTGATAAATATCACCCACAATTGGACAGTTAATGGCATCATTATAGATATGACAGCTATTTTCAAAGTATAATATTTGGATAGAACATTCATTTTTGTTGCTGATGTCCCCATTGTATAACAGAATTATAATATACATGTACATGTAGGTACATGTAACTTCGAGAATGAGACAAATCAATTTGATTCCCTTTGAAAGAAAACATATATAGCAAATACATGGACTGTGAGGTTTATTTTTTTTTCTTTCTTTCGGTAGATACATTGCCTGTGAGCTGAGGTTTGTCTTTTTTTGGTAAAGTTTATAAATGTATGATTATTGTGCCAAAATTACGAAGAACATGCAATTGCCAATGGACACTGTGTTTCTATATTGGATTTACACCTCGATTTGGAGGAGCAGGTAAACATGACAGAATCTGACTCCTCTGTGGACCAGTCTTCTGAGGAGGAATATTCTAGTTCTAATGAGGAGGAGGGGGAAGAGTTAATGTTTTCAACTAACGCATGACTTACAAGCAGCTGATGCCAAAAGATCTGCTGCAGCAAATCACCCGAAACTTCAACCTCCTCAGCAACACACATGGTATTCCAGTAATAACGTGCATTTAATTGTAGATGATGGAAATGATATCGATAGTGAAGAGGAGAATGAAATAAATAAAAGTAGAAATAACCAAGCAAATGAGTGAAGAGATGAAGTAAACATTAAAAGTTTACAAGCAAGGAGTTGAGATCTTGGAACAAGGTCAGCTTCTAGGAGCAAAGGAGCATTCTATGGAAAATGCAAAAATAAAGTAACATCCTTTTCTACTTTATTACTGATGTTGTTTTACAACAGCTAAACACAACAGTCAGAATAACATAGACCAGGACACAAGCTTTGAGTTTGGCAGCGAGATGTCAGCTGAATCAAAGAAAAGGAAGAAGCGCAGAAAAAAAAGTTTATCAAAAGTAACAAAGAGGTGATTGTTTTATGAATAAAGAACAAAGAAAATGGTATTAACACAATATCACATTCAAAACAATATATGTTTTGTAATGTTTTGATTTGTTTTCATATTCGAAATTTTCTTAACTTCATCTATAGTTTGTAACATTATGTGTGTATTTAAATGATGAGGAGAAACTGAGAGTGGAAGATTTACTGAAGGATCTGGATGAACTTCCAGATGTACTGGAAGACGGGGTACAGTCAATATAAATATAGAACATCATTAAATAACAGCAACTTCCATGAGCTGAAATCTCAGCACAACGTCTTTTCTTGCTGTGGCCAACTGTAGGCAACATTTTATTCACATGTGAGAAATCTATCCCACAGATGATCAGTTGTTTTGTTAATGCAAAAGTTTTATTGAACATTGACAGTAACGGCAAACTAACTACTCAACTTTATGACAAACGGGACGATTTCAGCTTTCCATATTTATGTAGCAATATTCCATCATCACCTGCATATGGTGTGTATGTCTCTAAACTTATTCGATACGCAAGAGCTTGTTCTGCGTATGATCAGTTTTTGAATCAAGGCAAGCTACTTACAGACAAGTTGTTGCAGGGGTTTCAACAGTCACGTTTAAAGGCAGCATTTCGTAAATTTTAAATGTTAGGTATAACAATTTAGTTTACCAATATGACCTGCCATTGAGTCAAATGCTGTCTGATGTGTTTCATATCAATTGTTAAGCCGTTTTTCACACACTGATTTGATCGTTCCGTTTGCCTGATCAAGACATGGGTTCACGGCGCGTGGACCAGTCACAGGGGATCTTACTCCTCCTAGGCTACTGATCCCACCTCTGGTGTGCCCCGGAGGATCTCGTGATGTACAACTCATTGTTTGTATTCCTATGTTCTAGACTGACGAGATGATCCACTGTTCGTTATCTTTGCCTTTACATATATCATCTCACTTAGAGATGTTCACTGTTGCGAGTTATTTTCCCAATGTCAATCTCATGATCAAAGTACATACAACATACAAATGTACATAACGGTAATTCTCTTTCATTACAGATATTCAACTGGTCTAGTAGTTCCTCTACAGTAGTAGCTCTCGGATCAAGTATGCCTCTTAAGCTACAGGTGTGTAAAGTAATCTGACTTGTCAAGTATATCCTCTACAGGATGTGCGGTGGTGGCGGTGAGCGTATATATTCTTCACTCAGTCTCCCTGGTCGTTGTAGGTGATGATCTGCTACATGAGTCTACATGAGTCAGTATTCATCCAATGGATATAAGTTTAAAAATTTCAAAATATCTAACCGTCTCAATGCACAATATAAACTACATAAATCTTAAGTTCAATACTACAAATGTACGTATGTAGTGCACAAAAGCATTGTTCATCAGAGGGATGCCATTAGGTGCAGGGGTAGATCCAGGAATTGTTTTTATAAAGGGGGTAGTCCTACCAGCAGATAGGGACCCCAGCATTAAAAGAGGTTTTTTAAGGGAGTTTGGCCCTCAAAATGCGTGGCTTTATTTTTTACCTTTCTTAAGCAAAATTTTCCATTCTATATATTCCACCATATTCCCCACTGAAGTGCAGACCAATGTACATGGACTAGAGGACAGAAAATTATATAGATTTACACAATAAAAAATACAGAAAACAAGAGCAATCAGATGTTGCAGACTTCCACCAAGGCTACATTAAAGTCTTCTGGATTTAGGATCTGGATTGCCACCAAAATTTAATGGGGACTTTATGAGACCAAGATACATCTGTGTACCAATATTCAGAGCAATCTGACCATTAGTTTTTGCATGAAGTTGTTAACAGACAAAGTAATCCACAAATAAATAAACGCGGCAGATTTTATAACCTCCTTGCAAAGGCAATTAGAAAGAGTACAACAATTTATTCAATAAATCACGAGAAAAGCTTTTACTTTTTTGTGCAGAATTCAGCATGTAATTTAAAAGTGTATTCAATAACTGCATAAAAAATCAAATTCCTTTTCATTTTTGTTGAAATATGTCAACCGTAAGAAAAGTAAAACTTTCCTTTCTATATTAAGTTATCGGGGAACAACATATCAAATTTCTAAGTCAAAAGTTAAAGCAGTCCGGAAAACTATAACCTGAAGAAAAACCCGTAAAAATAAATCAACTGTGAGGAAATTAGAACTTGATCTATAAACCTACAGTAGTAAACCACCAGTAGTAAACCACATACCTAATTTTTAAACAAAGCTTTATTCCTTAACAAATGCAGAAAACTAGGAAAAAACTGACTGTCAGACGGACAAAGAGGAAGCCTTTTGCCCCCTCCGGTCTCCCTTTCGGCTTCAACTTTAGGGAACTAACACTACGTAGAACTTTGCAAATTTCGTAGTCTTCAGAGTTTCAAGAGCAAATTTATTCAGTGCAGAACAATGGTTTTTTTTTTTACAATTAAGCTGGAACAGGTGCACAGCTAGGTGTGGGAGGCATTCTGTTGTCAATAATTTCAAGTGAAAAATCACACGCGCTGATCATTGCCTTGCCGTCCACAATGGAACCTAAAATACAGAAGGGAATTCATAATGAGGATGTAAATATGCCACACAAAGATAAACACACACACGTATTCATTTTTCAGAATAATTTCCAACTTGAATTCACATAATGCTGTTTAAGATGAGGAATATTGCCCCCTTTTAAGAAAATATTTTGCTCTGAGTATGAATTAAGTTACATGAAGGTATGAAGTTCGACGCTTCACAGCCGGTATACTTTATCTTGAGCGTATTAGCGGCTCGATAAAGTATACTGACGTGAACCGTTACAGTTCATACCCTTATGTGTTTTCAAAATTGAAGTTTATTTATCAAATTTATATTCTACTTAGTTTCACCTCTGCCGGAATTATCAACTATTAAAACAGACGCACTATTATATTTATAAACATTTATACCTCATTCTTACAACTACAACGCATTCATGAGATAATGACGGTCCTTTATATCGGTAGAGATATCAAATGCTAAACATTGGAAGCATAAAGCAGCCTTGAATTGATCATTTCTTTTTCCTTTTTCATTTTTAATGTAAAAGATCAAAAATGCAACTCCTCTAAAGATGACAAACAAAATTTGGACCTTCTTAATGTAAAGGCAAAGACACACGATCTGGACAAACCGTCCCAAACAAATACAAAAAAGCAAGAGTTGGCAAACACGAACCCTGTAACACCAGGGTGGAATCAGGTGCCTCAGAAGAGTAGAGCATCCCGTGTGTGACGGTCGACAGATGCCCGCCGTGAAGCCACGCTATCGTCTTGATCAGGTAAACGGAGCAATCCGTAGGTCAGAATAGTGTATGAAAACGGTTACAAATGGCCAGAAACACTAACAGTATTTGTCCAAATGTGTGGTCATACTGGCAAAACAAACTCGTTATAAAGCGGACTTAGAATTTAACGGAAATACTGCCTTTAATCGTGGGCCTGTTGAAACTCTCGCCACACAACTTATTTTAAGTAGTCTGCCTCGATTCAAAAACTTGATCATGGACGCAGAACCAGCTCTTGCATATAGAATAAATTGAGACATACACACTACATGCAGGTGATGATAATGCACTGATAAAGGAAGTATTTCAACTTTAACTTTGAGTTATATAAATAAAACTCGAACCTTGTTTATGTTTATAATCAAATCAGCAAAGACACGTATTTGATTTTACCTATTGAATACTTGATGTATTAAAAACTTAGATTGATGACCATACGTTTTCAAACCTTCATAAACAATAACGATACCTCAATCTTTGTAATCTTTACTTAGACAGCAGAGTTTAATCATTTAATATGCTAAAAAAACGTTGTTGTTTTTTTTAAACCCATAAAGATAAACTGAAATAGCATATAGTTACATGTATTTTGACAGAATTTTACATGGAGTGTGCCATTTTGTCAGAATTATATATTACGGTTTACCAACACAAAGATGAATAATTTAATTATTATTGTATCCTTTGCTCTGATTGGTCAATTTCAAGTTTGGGAATTCAAGTTATTTTTGTATAACCTGGCTTGGTATGGGGGCACACCCCCTTGACAACTAGCTGCCGGAACTACTTTTTGCAATTTCAACACATATAAATAAAAGCAAGGGAAATATTTGTAGTGTGTTTCGCGGATTATAAAGCGTAAACTGACCCAAACCAGGTTATACTCGTATAATATGCCCCAAAATTAGAGTAATTCCTTAAATAATAATAGAGGTGCATTTTGCATAGTTCAAATATTGATTTACGACAAACAAATTACCTGCAAGAGCATAGGTTTTCCCACTTTCCAGTTCTTTAACACATTCCATATACTGCCAATTGTACACTTTCGTCGGCGCCGCATCAGTCTAATGTAAGGCAAAGGTAACGAACATTGATCAATCTCGTAAGTCATATAAAATTTAAAACAACATCAGCCCTGGATGTTATAAAACTTTTACCGCACTCATACTATTACTCGTAATTTTTATCTATGCACAGCCATATGTTTTGAGTACGACTCTGAGCAAGCCCCAAAGCATGCAAAAAAAATATTGAGAATGTACTTCATATAAGTATGGAAATGATTTTTATCAAAATTCTATCACGATTTAGAGCACAGAATCTGACATTGAAAACGTGCACAATTTTTTACAGCCTACAGGCCAGGTCGAAACAAACTTCGAACTTGATCACTAAGAACAAGACAAATCAATTCAATCAACCACACAATGTAGTTCTTAGTCTTCCGTGACAAAATTTAACTTCATTAAATAACCACATATATCATGATCAGACAAAGCTTTATGTATACGAAAGGAGTAGGCCCACGAAGGGTGGAAATCTGCCCAAAAAATGGTAAAAATTAAAGTGAAATTTCAACAAATTTTGTTCTGCAAAACTAATAGCCCATGTATGATAGCTTATTATGGTGATAAAATTTTTGGAGTTTTGCATTGGTGTATCTAAGATTTAATGCCTCAAACATGATGAAATATCATAAAATGCAAAAAATTGCTGAAAATCACCACATTTTTGTGATCAAAACGAAAATTCGGTATAGAGCACAGGTTTGGACCAATTTAAGATGTTATGAAAATTCGAACCATCCTGGCATCATATTTAAACTGACAAAAAATAAAATTGGTCCAAGGCTGTGCTCTATAACAAAAATTTTCGTTTTTATCACAAAAATGTGGTCATTTTAAGCAAATGCTTGCATTTTATGATAATGCATGATGTTTGGGGGCGTTAAATCTTAGATACACCAATGCAAAACTTCAAAAATTTTATCACCTTGATAATCTATCATACATGGGCTATTAATTTTGCAGAATAAAATTTGTTGAAATTTCACTTTAATTTTTACCATTTTTAGGGCAGATTTCCACCCTTCGTGGGCCTACTCCTTTCAAATTCTCAAATCATTTCAGCATGCATGGTGAACAGAATTCCGGAATACTAAATCTTATCAGACGGAGAGAAATCAGTTCGTATCTAACTCGGGGAGGCCGAGATTGGGTGGTTGTAAAGGTATATTGTTCAACGTCCTGCCCGAGAATCTTTCATTCATATAGAGACGTTACCAATGCCGGTGATGGGTTGCACATTTTAGCTTTGTGGTCGGCACTTACGGCCTTGAACAGGGAGGAATCTTTATCGTGCCACACCTTATTTGATATAGGGCCTTTTCTGCGGTCTCATCCGAAGGATTAACCCCCCCTCCCACCCCATATAGTCGCCCCTTACGACAAGCAAGGAGTACCAAAGACCTATTCTAACCCGGATCCTCACAGGGTGCTGGGATTGGACTAATTGAATGACTTCATTTGTAGTTTCTTAAAAATAAAAGGCCCATAGACCACAACTTGCATAGGATTGTACCTGATCCGGGAGTGTATCTGACGTTGATAAGCCATGCATATCGAACTGGTTTAACTAACATAGTTATCTTATTTTTTACACCTTAGTAACAAATATTCGCGGAAAAAGAAGTACAGTGTATTTAAATTTAGATTTTTTTAGCCACGGAACTTTGGATTAGACTAGCAAAATGCATTTTTGTTGTTGTAATTAGATAATGGTTATGGGAAGAACGATATTTAAAAAATTTCAGTGACGTCATCCATTGTGTTTAATCATTGAATAGTTCGACTATTCAACGCTAATACCGTTGAATAGATAACTATTCAACTGCTACTTGTAACTATTCAACTGTTGGCTTTAAGCATGCAATAAGAAAAAACAACAAAGTGCACGTAAATTTAGTTTCATTTTGAATTCCACAGAAAAAAAACACCTTTCATGAATTACACACGCACTGAGCTATATCCACACAATTGCTTGTATCACGTTCATAGAATTAAATTCACTAATAATCCAAAGACACAATATTAGCTGCTTCGTGGTACTGTTCATTGTTCACAGCGACAAGTATTAAATAGCGTCGTACATTCTATTAATGACTGCAGTTGTTCTGAATGAATTATGATAAAATCCTACAAACCCAGTGTTCTTATGATTACAGAAATGATGATAGTTCCAATTGGCTTACATGTAATTCGTCTTTAGCTGGCGGTCCGAGCAAATGTATCAGAAACAGGTGTCACAAAAATACTAGTTGTGTTCTCTTTTTTATCTTTGGAAAAGGTACTAATATTTTCTACTTGGAACTCACTTTAAAATTCCGCTTGAATCAATTAACAACTCTTCATCAGATATTTCACTATAACAGTTTATTTTCAGCTGAACACAATGTATTTGAATTCATCTCAGATTCTAAATCCCCCAAAAACATCATTGAGAACACCGTAGCTAACTTTCTTACAATTTAATTTGTGTAAAGAAATTTCATCAACTGTATCCATTTCCCTCTTTCATGAATGAATTTGAAGCAACGTGGAGGACCCTTTAATGACAGTACTACGTTGAATAGATTGAATGGGTACATGCAACAGACCATATTTGTCACCTGGATGTTTCAGAGTGTCGCTCTTGTATTTCAGCAAGTGAATAGTTGATGATGGTTTCTATCAGCACGGGGGCCTCCGTCTCAAGAATTTTACAGTAGATAATAATCCGAATGGTGCTTGAATTAGTTCAGATGTAAAGCATTCCCCAACTCGGGCTTCGGCTCGGTGGTCAGGTGTTTTCTCTAACTAGTTTTCAAACCATCTCGTTATTTATCCATTACTTAGAAGACTGATTTAGGAAACTGTATCATGTTACTCTGTTTCCTCACCTTGTAGTTTTCCAGCACATCCAGATTGTATGATTTTTTAGCAGTAGTTGGGTCTTCAGTCACGGTTGCAACTACAGCTGCACGTGCAATACAAAATTGGTTGAAATTAAATAAATAACTTTGCGCAGTTTATTACAATTTCAACAATGAAATACTGATATTTATCCCTTTTTTCCAAGGTTATTATTTTTTCACAGTATGAAAATAAAATTCGGGACTACCTGCCACAATATTCATCCGCGATCAGATCTACATAAGAGCATTTCATTGTACGTTATATACAATTGATTTTGAAATTAATGCAAGTTGTCTTAATGTTATTTTTGCATATTTTTTAAAGTAGTATATATACATATAAAAGTGCGAAGCAGAATAAATGCATATCCAGATAAATTGAATTGTATACAGATACTTCTTTCTCAGCTGGGTTGTTAACTGTCTTTCTCTTCATTGAACTCTCATGAATCAAGATTATTATTATTTATAACTTTGCTGTACTCTTCCTCGTTATATTATTTTTTTCTTGCTCCAGATATGATTTATAAACAAGAAAAAGAACCATGCTACAATGGAGATACTTGCCAAAGTCCGAGTAACAGACTGACTCATCAAATGTTCGCACCCTGGTACACACGCACATGGCATTGGTTAAATAAACCGATGACATCAGCAACAAAACCAAGTGAAGGATCATCATTCTGCTGATGGAAAAAATGACTTTGATTAACCTGGATACATGTGACGCGCATAGCAACCTGGCATTGGTTATATAAACTGATGACGTCAGCAACAAAACCACCTTGGGACCATTTTTCTGCTGATGGAAAGATCGAAGGACTTTGACCAGATGGAGTGTACAAAACCTGGATACATGTCACGTGTCGCTCTCAATATGGAAATATATGCATTATACCACCAGCTAAATGACGACGCAATATCACGTGGTCAGTATAATGTAAATTACATGATTTTGACTAATTACGTTAGAACTGCAAAGCAGTTCAGTTGAGCACTATGGTTACCGTAGATTTAAAATTTTTATGAATTTAAGATCATTAATCGATCATTATACAGTAAAACTTGTGTACCTCTGTTCCAATGACAGCTTGTGGATTGATTTAATGTTTTCTTTTTTCACCTTCAAGGCAACCATTTTTCTCTAGCAACATATGCTGATTGATTAAGATTTAACACCATATTGGCGATATCTTAGTCATTTTACGGAGGTTAACTGAAAACTTAAGCCCTGTTCATATACCCAACCTTTACTCCAGAAGTACATTGTAAAGAGCAAGGTACGTTTAGGGCATATTTAAATTTACTCCTCCATGGAAAAGCAAATCCACACATTTTCTGAAGAATTCATGATGGATAGATAACTGTGTTTTCATAGAAAAATGCCATTTCATTTGAGTACAGGTTTAATTATTGGTTTATCGAAATAAAAGTGTTGTCATGCAGTAGATCAAAGTCAAAAGTATGGTGGACGGAAATTGTGAAAAAAAGTTTTAATGATCAGCAATGGATCTCTCTCTCTCTCTCTCTCTCTCTCTCTCTCTCTCTCTCTCTCTCTCTCTCTCTCTCTCTCTCTCTCTCTCTCTCTCTCTCTCTCTCTCTCTCTCTCTCTCTCTCTCTCTCTCTCTCTCTCTCTCTCTCTCTCTCTCTCTCTCTCTCTCTATATATATATATATATACCATTAGAGTGTATCGTTCGTCACTTCGTTTTGAACAGTACTTTGATTAAAACGTTAATGCTCAACACATTCATCGTGTAGCTTAAAGCAGAGAAATTGAAAGAGAATCCAACGGCAAGACCGTAGTACTTTCCAAGTGCAAACTTGGACGAAAAAAGTTGATGGTGATACCTTGATTCATTGGTCTACATCTATTTCACTAAAGTTTCGTACAATTTAGGTCTTACGAGTATATTGTGTTTGACTTACCTTACGGGAAATTCTCCTGTGCACAACTGTTAGTTTACAATTCTCCCTTCATCGTTTATATAGAAGTCCAATAGGAACCATTAATCACAAATTAGGGCAAGGGTTCAACTACATATAGATTGTATTTCTGTCCAATCCCATATATCTATATGTATTATGATTGTTCAGATTAACTGCAGTTTACGTCATACAACGTAAATAATGAACTTTTTTCTCTTTTTCGAAATTAATAGCCATTAAAACGATGAAAATTGAAATCTAATGTCGTGGGAATGTAATAAAAATTGGCAAATCACTGCACTGATAAATGTCACCCACAATTGGACAGTTAGTGGCATCATTTTAGATATGGCATATATTTAAAAAGTACAATATTTAGAACATTCATTTTTGTTGCTGATGTCCCCATTGTAGAATTGAATCATAACTTCCAAGTATGACACTTTGAAACAAATCGATTTGATTCATTTCAAAGGAAGATCTAGCAAATACATTGCCTGCGAGGGTTGTCATTTTAATTTTTTTTGGTAAAGTTTATAGATACATGGTTATTGTGCCAACATTACGAAGAGCAATTGTCAATAGATACTGTGATGTCCTCTAGGAATTGGATTTACACCTCGATTTGGAGGAGATGACATAATCTGATTCATATTCCTCTGAGGACCAGTTTTCTGAGGAGGAATTGCCTAGTGCTAATGAGGAGGAGGAGGAGTTCATGAAACTAACGCATGACTTACAAAAAGGTGATGCCAAAAAATCTGCTGCAGTAAACCATCCAGAACCTCAACCTCCACAGCAAAATACATCATTCTTATGGCATTCCAGTAATAACATGCATTTATTTTTAAATGATGGACTTGATGTTGACAGTGAAGGTGAGAATGAAATAATGAAAGAAATAAAAGCATTAATAAGTAAGCAAATGAGAGAAGAAATGAAGCCAGAATTGGAAATTTACAAGCAAGGAATGAAGGTCTTGGAACAAGGTCAGCTTACAGAGGCAAAGGCCAAGGACACTAAGAGAAAGAGGAGGAGGGGTTACTAGACAGATGAAGGAGATTATCTTAAAGATTAGCAAATTAGACAAAATCCTGGCCATCAAGTCAGAATAACACAACAGGATACAAACTCTGAGTTTGGCAGCGAGATGTCAGCTGAGTCAAAGAAAAGGAAACGCAGAAAGAAAAAAATTATGAAACGTAACAATTATGTGACTTAAATCATTATATTTCACAATGCCCTGTGTTTATTACTTCATAAACCATAATCTACCATATAATGCCAAATGCACATTATGTATAATATTTTGCATTATACAGTTATGTCTGTTATCGATATTGTATCGATTTTGTAAATGGGTTAAAATATCTAATAAAAAGTTTTAAATGAAACCCTTTGAAACCGAAACAAAGGGGTTATTGTTATATGCCAAGAAAATGCATCAATACAGTACATGTAAAACATCTTGCTCTTCTTCTTCTTTCAACTTAGTCCAGCTGGACATGTCATTACAGGTGATATTAATATAGTTGACAATGAGGATCTAAGATGACTTATTTTAAAAAGTCATAATTTCAGAGAACTTCGGTCATTTAATTGGCGACAGAACTTTATCTCCATTCTGAATTCTGTCGAAGATTATGCCAGACGATGGGTCAAATATGACAAAGAAGAACTTGATACTTTATCAGAATGGATTAAGGTACAAGATGTATAATGACCTTATTTCATATCTAGTAAATGGGTGGTGGGATTTTTGTAATCATGGTATCATTTTGAAGGGTTCGTCAAATAAAAC
>CAJDSM010037081.1:2019-15414 GCA_903981925.1 Ostrea lurida
GGTGGCCTTTAGTTCGAAATATCGATATTTTGACGACGTTTTGTCTTTTGGTTCATGCCTCGATTCGGTATGTCCCAGTGGGCTGGAGGTGGAAGGAGTGCATATATCTACATTCTGCCATTCACGCTTCAAGTCCCCATTCCACACGCTATTTCGGAATTGTTAATGATCTTACTTTCCTAGTATCGTTGTACATTATCCTTGATAATGTATGAAAATCTAATAATAATACTGTATTAACGATTTTGCAATAGCACTTGCACATATTCTGCTCGGCTAGAGTTTCAATGGGGTAGGAAACCATGTTCAATTAAAGTGCTTTACTATCATGGTTTGCTCCTCTTCCTGGCACAATCGCATATGCATAGTGACCAGGTTATTATTTCCGGCGCTCACAGTATTTTATGATAAAGACTTATATACTCGCCGTTCAGGACGTCGACTAATATTTTATAGAGCGAAGAAATCAATCTTATGCCATAGCACCGTTACTAACAATAGGCAGTGGCCTTGGGTTATAAAGCCTATACAAGTAAACAGTTTTATTTCAGTTTTATTAGTAAAGTACCAATTTAATAGCTATAAGGCTATATCAACTGTCTGGCGCAGTTATCATGAACCAGAAACTGAGAATTCTAATTCCAACGTACGTAAGTTGGAATATTATATCACTATGTGTTAATATTACAGGTGTTGTTTTCAGCATGGCTTTCATTAGTATGTCTATAAGAGTAAAGTCATGTAGCAGAGTACTCAGAAACACCGTCTAAAGGCATAGTTGAAAAGAATCTACCGTGATATTACAGACCATTATCACAGTGCGTGTAGAAACTAGGCACATGCATGGTGAATATCTGTCACTCGATACTAAGTTAATTACACTCAGTTTCCGACCTGGCAACCACTAATAAGAACGAGAATAAAGATCCAAATTAAAAGAGTAGGGCACAGCATATGTTAGGTTAGGAGTACAGGTTGATTTTAAGAAAACTCCAATTATTCATCTTACACTCTCATCCTGAAATCTACTGATGTTTAAGGTATGGTTACTTCAATGTTCCTTCAATTGAAAACTTGAAAAAGTAAAACATGTAGGTCTTCAAGAATGAATAGGAAGTTTATTAAAGTAATCGAGACATCCAGTGGTTAACAGTTTTGCTGGTAGTCGCATCTCGAAGGGGTCCCACTTACGTAGCTTTAATCGTAACAATATGACTTTGATCGCAATGCATGCATTATCTGAGATAATTTTTTAAAAAGAGATAAGGAGTCTATACACTTCAGCAATTAAAGCAATGGGCATGTTTCAATAAAAGACTAATACCAATAATGGTCAATCCAAAATGAATTGGACAGCCTTGATTCTGAATGTGAAGAGACCTGACAAATTAAATGTAAACAATTACCAGTAAAACAGTAATTCGATGTGATAATAGCTAAGTATAATTTTTTATTCATAGTAGATAACATTTTAAAGAATCAAAATCAAAATAGACTAATTAAATGACTTATGCTCATAAAATGGATAGTGTCACAAATGTCTGATACGCGACATATCACTCGTAGGGAGCGTCTTAACATTCACAGAACTGTTTGTATATTTATCGTGAAACTAAATTAATAGAATACTTTTCCACTAATTTCTATAATTGTACGATGAAGTTTTCTTTTACGCATCAACTAAAAATGGCACATACAGAGGGAAGTTTTAAACATGGTGAAATTTTATTAAAGATAAGTAGCCTTAAGCATGAAAATCTAATGTGTCACATGAAGGTACGCATGGTTATTCACTGAATCCATCGGAGTATGCCTTTCCTTGCCATTAGAACGCTCATCTGCATGTCTGTTGAGAGATTCATATAATTATTCAATTTAATAGTCTTTTAAGACTGCGCCCTCATTTCTTGCATCTGGCAGAACGTATCTAGATATCTGATAAGAACTTGACATATAATCTTCTCTTTCATTGTCGTCTACCTCCTCAACCTTGATAGCAGAATGTGTTGATTCATAAATAATCTTGGAAATGCTTGGGATGGTATAGCCTTTTCTGAGTCCTTGTATTGTGTATTTTGTAATAATTTTCTTCTATGGTAAATTGTTGGAAGATCTTTTTTCTAGATCCGCTCATGCATAGAGTTGCCATTAACTCCGCGAAGCTCTCGTCGCTAGCTCGTACTAATGTACAGATAGGTGGTAAAAATCACTGGGGCCCTTCAAGAACGAATACGTTGCTTGATGACTAGCCATCCGTAGTGAAATGGTAATTCATAACTACGATAACTTAAGAGCTGTTTGCATCCATCTTTCATGTTGGCCCTCAACTATTGGTGCCATCATCAGAATGCAATGATGCTATTCAAATTTCCGTGTTGGCGTTCTATAATAATACACTATACTGAACCATCTTACATAGTTAATAGAATTCTTTTCGATAAATAACGTCGATAACTGCTTTTCGCAGAAGAGCCAGGAATTTACTAAAATCATCTGCAGATCTGATTTCCTCGTGCTCTTGGAGTAATTAGATTTAGCCACTCTTGAATTCTCGACAATACAAGGAATTATTAAACTTTGATCCAAAGATATATTTAATAAATTTAGAATTTTCCTTCAACCGAATGGAGTATGTCAGCCGGTCCATTACTTAGTAATTTTACTCGAATGAACAGGAGACTGATAGTTGAGGCGGATATGCCACTCTCATAGAATGGTATCTTTCATCTACAGAGCATAATACTTCGGCATATATGGTTTCTTGTTTCGATGGAGAGTACTTTTGAGAATTTTCTAGTTTCTTATAAAGTCGAAAGAGTCTCTTCTCTAAATTCCCATCTCAAGAGGGTGCATATCCAATGGCATCCATGATCACATTGGTATGCAGATAGCAGTGTGGCACTATGCTGCAGTAGATTTCCGGATAATAAGTACACCATTCTGGTTTAAATGAAAAGCATACATGTTCCTTGAAAGTATCACAGGATCGGTTTTCGTAGATGCAAGACCTGTATCAAAGCACAGGGTAAAAAAATAATTATATTTTAATGTAAATCCACTGTAATTTTTGCTTCACTTCAGCTTGTATACTCACTTACTAAAACAAATCCATGGGGTTGGTACGAGTTTGTTGTGTTCTTCATATGTTTGCATCAAAAGCAGAACTATATCATAGCATAAATAATTACAAAATTAATATGATAAATATGTTATTCCCATAGTGCCCATTTTGACCGTTGTCGTGTGCCTTGATACATCATTTGCTATATAGTTGTATTCGTTTCTATGATCAATTGATGTGGTTTATATTTTCTCTTCCTTGTGGGCGATTTTACATGTATTGGCTTTTGATAAGTTGGTAATGGGGTGCGTTCTTGTCTTGGTTCCTCCGTGTCTGCACTCTCTATCTTAGTTTAAAAATGATAGATCGATGATGTAGTGAACTGAAGCACGTGCTGAACTTGTAAATTCTAGATACCATAAATTAGGTGCGGTGATTCCCGTGCACATTTATCCACATTTGATTCATATATAGGGACTAGTTGTACACGAAGGGTCCGATTTAATTGCTATGAATATGCGTGAAGATGATCCATTCCCTGATCTTCGCTCTTCGATCAATAGTTTTCCTAACATTGCTATTGGAATGATTTAGGTCGAATTTGTTGTCATGTTGGAGTTTTGAAACTTCTGCTTGATAATCGAGTGCGCACTCGTTATGTGTGGTCATAACTTGTGTGCTGAATCAGTGTTAAGGGTGAGATATGATGATAGTGCATTCTGATGGCACACATTCATTCTGTTAGATCGCTGTGGTGGTTCTCTAGAGTCTGATTAATATCTGTGATCAAGTCTTTCATGGTTTGAAAATCCATGTGGTTGATAATTAATATAGGATGGTTAATATGAGATACTTCATTGGTTTAATTTGGGATGTCACCATTGCCTGTCTTTTGATTTCAAGACGTGAACTCTTCCTATTGCGTCATCAAGGGAATTTGTTTAGCTTTGAGTAAGCCCTTGTGACAGTATTATCGAGAATTTTGACATTGCTATATGATGATGTCTTGGGTTGAATGACTATTCCAATCTCCTCTAGTGGCTTCTTTGGGTCGGGGATAAATCGTTGCTTTTTTGCTATTGATTCGATAATGGTAAATTGTTGTGTCATTGTTGTTATCAATTTCTATCTTTCTCTATATTTCCATAGTGCTGTTCTTCCGCCGGCGTTTAGTTGTAATAGTTCATTTTGTGTTAATTTTCTTTAAACCCCCTTTTATAAGGAATCGTCCCGTATTTTTAACGCTTAGTATGACGAGATGTAGTGCGGTGAATCTTTTTTGTTGCTTCCCTGTGTATATGTCAGTGCTTTTTCGTGTGAAACTGATCGCTTTTCGATTGGTATCAAGCAGAGGTGATTTTAGATGGTGACTCATTCTTCATTTTTTCTCATCCTTTTTCGGTGTATGCTGTATGGGTCTTCAGGTGTTATAGTTGACTGAATCTTTCGCCGGTCCTCTCTTCCGTATTCGATTCCGAATTATGTGTTTATCGGCAATGAATATCTATTCATTTCCCAAAGTGTTTACCAATCCTTGTGATTATTCGCTCGTACATCACATTATGAGTATACTGCTTCGTCTATGTTCTTTATGGCTCTTAGTGGTATTCCTATCAAAAACTTGCTTTCGTGTTTTGGGCTAGCTCCGTCACATGAGATTCTCTCAGTAAATCCTCCCGTTTGGTCTGCATTACGTTTGCGCGTTCTCTTACTGTTGGCCTTTAGCCGCAATAATAGGACGTTTGAGGTTCTGCTATGCGTAAGTCTCCTCCTGTTTGACTTCACCTAGGATTACTTGTCGATTGCTGGCTAAACTGCGTGCGGAATAAGTCTTTGGGCCGTTTCTTATGTCTTTCGTGATCTGGTATATCCCAGTTTCTTTTACCTGAGCTTCTGGTAACTTCCCCTTGCTCTTTTTGCACAGATTGGTCCTAGCAATTATCAGACGAGAGTCGACTCCATGCTTAATGGCCTCTTGTTGGTATTGGAAGTATGCCGAGCAATTCCGGCTTTGTATTTAGTCAGTAACTACCGCACACTGTTAGTTGGCCAGTTTGTGTTATCTTCCGCGAGACTCATTCAAACTATTAATCGATCTAGAATAGTCTCACATAGGTTTTTGCATAGTTGACTTTTTTGACACTTGCATGTGGGTACTTTGCCACATATAACAGCTCGGCATTTTGACTATCATTGATGTGACCACGTTACGGGACGCTACGTGTTTCATCTCTGCTCCTGGAAACTGGAATTCATCATATTCCTCTCTTTGCAGGTATCTCTGCTGAGTGGGACGATGAGTTCGTCGTGATTTTGAGTCCGGTTAGATGTAATTTGTTGTAATCCTAGGGTTTCCCTTTACTCTGGTGTAGGTATGCCGTGCTTCATATCGGTCCCGTTTATGATAAAGGTATTGCTGGTTCCTATATGAATTGGGTGTGTTATCTGTTGCAGTATGTGTATGGATTGTAGACGATTCGCATTTTATGTTGATTTACAGTTCCTTTAAGGCAGCGAGGGCACTTCTGCTAATATATCTGTTTATTGCTGAGGAATCCACTGCATAGTTTTCATCTTATGAATGTTCCCTTTGTGAGTTTTCTAACAAAAACAGATTGTTGTGTTTTTTTTGTATTGCTGATCTGCAAAAAGACCTCTCCGACACTTGAGGTTATTTCAGTGGGATCTGATTTAGCTATATTGAGTTGACTGGTCTTTCCCTCCAACTGCGTTTGGAGACGTGCCAGACTCTTGTAGGGAGTCGTAGATAATATAGGTTATCATCTCTGGAATCTCTCGTCTAAGATTGATCTTGATATATTTAAGTAGAGATTTAGAATGGCTCAACCCATTCGGTGTGACGTTCAGTCTTCTAAAAAGGTTGAGGATAATGCTTTTTATTTTTCTCTTTTAATAGCTTGATGTGGAATAATCTATAGTTTTCGGGGATGGTTTATTGTTTGTCAATTTTTTCTCTTTTCTCTATGATTTATTAATTTTGTACATTTCTAGGCTTATTTTCAACGTCAGCTCCTGTCTCTCTCTTTGGTCCAGACCCTGGGTATCCGCTGCCTTCAGGCTTCCGGGACTGGTCCAATAAGCACATAAATCCTTTTGTTTTCTTATTAACAGGAATGTATCAAAAACAGCTGAGTATTTCCTGGCGAATTATGAGCGCGTCTATGCTGGGATAAGTATAGTGATGTCTTTGTGGTATCTAGGTATACGAGGTAAATATGAAATATGAATATATTTCGAATAATGTGCGGTATTGACTGGCATGGGATTGTACTTTGAACTAATTTCTACTCTAATTTTCATAGTTTTATTTTCATACAATGTAGTTATAATTATTTTAATAAGCCTGAGATTTACACGACGAGGATGATGTTCCCTGTCAGCTTGGTACAGCACAGTGCCGCTTTAGGATGAAGCGTCCCGTAATAAAGTGGTATGTGTGTGATGATTGAGTGGTTGGTGTTGTTCCCCGCTTTGCCCTGGGGTTTGGATTCCGCTCGTTTTATTTAATTGGTATTGATGTTCACGTTTTAAATAAAGTTATTCTCTAGTGGAACACCTCATGGCGTGAAGTGCTAAACGATTCTTGTTAACGCAAATTCTATGGGTTTGTCACTATATTTTGTATCTGTTTTATAAGTTTGTCCTGTCGGGCAACTTTGCCAATGTTACCTTAGGACCGTGCTCTTGGAAGCAAAAGCAGAGTTGCTCGCTACTAACGTGCTTGGCCAAGAGTGTGCCCTATTGCGTCCGGATCTTGGCCTAAAAACACTACCACTGAAGATCAACTTGGGGGACCTTTTGAACGAAAATAAACGAGCCTGTATGGCCACTTGTCTGGTTCTACCCATGGTTCTCGCTTCTTCGGCTTCTTCTCGCATGCTAACAAGTCAGAATATTACGGTCACAAAGTAGGTGCTCAAGCGTTCTGTGTTACAGCAATCAACTCTATTTACGAATGGCCTAAGCGGGCGCCCTTGACACGGCGCTACTTTCGCAAAGTTCCCGTCGAATCCCTCACGAACCACTAAGTAAGAGACTGAACGTGTAAGGGCTGACTGAGGGTTTTGTTGTAAGAATGTACTCGTCAGGCATTTTCCCGTGTCTCGGGCGCTGCCCTCTCGGAGCTCTCTCCCGTTGCTACCTTTTGTTCGCGATGCTATGCACGTACCAACACTGGATAACACCGGCCCGCACCGAATACACCACAGGCATAAACAAGAACAAGCCTGCCACAGAACACTCAGACTCTGGACGATCCAGCGAACGGCCTAGGTGACACAGATAGCACGATTCGGATCACTGATTCCGAATCTGCCACCAGCACACAGAATAACCAACGGAAATAAAGCTGATCTGCAGATTATCCCTCAACGTTGAGATAAACCGCCGAGCCTCTCGACAGCGTAATACAAGCTAGATATGCAGTTTAGCCCTAGTCAACAGGTTTTTACGGTAAGCATCAGAAAAATTGTTAGTCACCTGACTCGAAGGTTCAAGAGAGAGTTTCCTTATCACAGTTTTGTGTCTTAAGGGGTTGTCCGCTCTGTCTGTACAATTTCACTATTTCGACACTTTCTTCTCAAGAACTAATGTCGCCAATTTCTAAATATATCATGTATTGGAACCGGCTTTCGGTATAGTTCTGTGCTACATATTGTTAGGGGATGGAGTATGGGTGAATAATGCATGCAATACGTAACGAAATTTATAAAACTTCTAACAGGTATTGTGGTGGCAATATGTTGAAGCAGCGTCTAAGATTTCGTGGGGTGTATGGGTCGAATATCTAGCTCGCTCCAGTCCTGGATCTCGCATGTCTAAAGAGGCGATTATTCGTACCACGGTGCATGAACGTACGTGAAGACTGAGACCCTCCTGTCCCTCTAACACCAGATCATAGTGCTATCGTTTTGTGGTTTTCTTACACCGTCAAAGGGTGACATTCTTAGAAGTGAACATCAGCGGGATGTTAATCCATTTGTGCACAAAAACTCATAATCCATGCATAAGAGTAATTAATCATTTAGTTATTGAAATTATTCTTGATCATTGGAGGAGCTCACCGAGAATTTTATACGGAATCTTTCTGCTATCCAACGGAATGAGGTGTTGTTGTTTCATAATTATTATATTGAATATACTTCGCTAATAAGTGTGCAATTTTTTAAAGATACGAAAAGGACGAGATCGTGCCCCGATTCGCTTGCACTAAGTTTTTACGGCTCCTTGGGGTGGGGTGGGTGAGACGTGGGGCGGCTGGGGTTGGGGAGGGGATGGTCGGTGGTCGGGGGATGTAGGCGGGGCTGGGGCGGGCGACGGGTGTGGTGTGGAGCGAGATGAGTTGTGTGTGGAGCTATTTCAAACATTGAAGTAATGGGTAAAACAACACCTACTGTGATCGAGTCGTCTTTACTTTTGATGAGATATTATTTAAAACAAGAAAATAATCAAATATTCTAGTTTGGTTATATTTGGGCTTAACTAAATTTTTTTAAACGTTAAATGGAAAAAAGTTCTCAACCAAGGTTAAAAATAATCAGTTTATGATTGTTTGTATTTTTTTTTAATATTTGTATAAAGGCCACCAAGAACACTCGCAAGTAGTGTTTTCCATTCTTTCAATTGATTTTATAAAAGCATTAAACAGTACAATGGGAGTTGGAGAAGAGGATGTATGAGAAGAGCAAGGACAGCCAACTTTGTGTCAGAAAATGGGTCCAGGTCGTGTACTGGAACTAGGGTTTCGAGCTTTAAACACAATTCAAATGTATGTTTAAAAGTACGATGAGGAGCACGGTGCGAAGAAAGTAACAGTTTACTGTTTGATTCTAAGTGCCTGGCCGTAGTGTAATTGTACAACTAATTCGGTGCAATTCCTTATTCCACATAACAGCGAATCCGAAAGTTAAAATATGGGAGCGCACGGAATAAGCGAGGATTACCTATTGATAATGTTGACGCAGACAAAAGAACTCCGCATTTGTCTTTCAATGGTTTGAGCCGGGTGTGTCGTTTACACTCGTATTATAACAATCGACTATCATCTGTGAAGTTTCAAAGCATAATCTCTTTTACGCAATTTACTACACCACCCAAACTCAATAACAAATAGTTATCGATCAATGAACGTACAGGCGGAATTTATGAAAATTTCAATGGATGAACTGCTGATAGTTCAATTTTGCAACTTCTTTCGTTCAGTGTCTTTCTGGATCTATGACGACAATTTGAAGGTCACCGGTTGCAGACTTTTCACCCATTGCATGCTTCTTCTCAAGTCGTAACATGTTCGCTGGTTCCCCGGTGCACGAGGTCACGATGCATGTGTGTTCCTGTGGGAATTTATTCAAACGCCTACCCTTTGTCTAACATCAGGCATCAATCAAAATATTTAAGGGAATTGGAACAATATTGAGTTATTGATAGAAGGCGAACATGCACCGTGACGTGACATACTATTAGCCGCCCAGCCTTCTTAACTGGACTAGATATGATCATGTAAGAGATCTGTACTAATTATCATTCAGGTTATCGTATTCAATACAGGACTTGTTTGTTCCCTTTTTAAGGCGCGATTTTTTGGCATGAATTGCTTAACGGTAAGCTTATTTATGATTATTTTGAATAGAATATTTTCCAAAAGGTGGATTACTGACACTCGACGGCAAATCAAAACCTCCAAATCTCGGCCATTTTGAAAACCATATATACCAAATGATAAAAAGTTCAATTTTGTGATGTTAAACGTGATTTTATCAGTAATGAATTAAAGTATGGTATTTTTGCATAAACTCTGTGACGACATTTCTGTTTTCACGGATTGCCCATACCACATAACATGTATCATTTTGGAAGATAAACAATTATTCAATGGGAAATACTTGCAATCTTAATCAGCAAACATTTGCTCAATTATGATATTTGCAAACTAAACAGGTATGAAGAACTGGTCCATAAGGCATTTTAATAAACATCAAATAATCATTAGAAAGTGATAAACATTTTCCCTCTGTACTTTTCAACCACTATTGCATTCGACCATGCTTTAACTCATTTACATTTTTCCCACACATTATTGCTTTTGATCATTGATGTTGGTTCATTCAAACACTAGACCTAGGAATTGCGGTTAATCTGTAGCTTTTGTGTTTCGATTGATACTCAAGGTGAGCAAGTCGAGGCCACCACGTAACTCATTAATTGTGGGGGTGTTTCCGAGTCAACAAGGCAGAACAATTAGGAACATTACATTTCCCAAGGGCGTAATCATATAACCATCAAGGATCAGACTCACTTACTCCGGATTGGGCTTTCCCGCAACTTGTTTTAAGGTGCCGCAAAGGGCTTATGTCCTATGGAGTCCAAGGAGAAGTAAGCATCCTTATTAAACGGGCCCAGTCATCCGTCCGTAGCCCATTGTCGTGAATGGATAATGATCGGAGTAATTAGTAGTCAATATCAGTTATAATTTTGGCCACGGTTAACAATTCTTTTAACGCATCTAACAAATTACATTTGACCCATGCAGAACAATGCTCGGAAACGTAAATCAGTTAATGACCATAAAAGAGATTGCGAATTGGACTTGTAATATACCCCTGGAAAACAACAAGCCTTTTGTTTGCAAAGTAAGCCTGCCTCATTTCAGAAAACTTATAATACACAGATAAAACCTCTTTGCTCATATCGAATAAGTTGAGAGATCGTTCCACATACCTTAGGGCACGACATGTTATTGCAGATAGCTTACCTGTCCCCGAGTTAAGAGTCACTACTTAGTCCTTGTAATTTGATTTTAGTATTAGCAACTTCTTATTGGCTAGGCTCGAGTTGGATTGTCTCTGACTGTGTGGAATTTATTGATTTAGGTAAAAATTACAGATCCTATATTTGTTTTTAAATGATTGGGAAGGTACCGATAAGATTTCGAAATTCTGAGCTAGGATAGCACAGAAAATTTATGTAGAAATGAAATGTAAAAACTTCGATGGTTTATATGTCCTAACCTTATCTGTTGGCCAAACTATTTTGTATTTGATGTTCATGTTAGTTTGTCATTAACTATTCATATGATCATAATGCAATTTTTCAATTATGTAACACTAGGCCAAAAGCGGTTTTGTGATTTTATGACAGTTTTCCAGTTTTCAGATTTAAAGCAGATGCATGGAATCGGAGCTTTCTAGGGTGCCCACATGCTTATCCTGTGTGAAAATTTGTCATTTCTCTAGTAGTATTTCTACTTGTTGGTGGTGGAGGGCTCGCTCTGGTACCTTTTTTGGTGCGGCTGTGCCACAACAATATAATTGAAAGAATAAAAGTGAATCCGTTTCGATTTAAAGATTATTTAACTACAAACATCACTGAGGAGCTGTCGATTATCAGTATAATACAGAAGGGGTAAAACATATTTGTATTAACGAATTTCAATTACTATGTCATTCCAGAAAGTATACTTTTAATCTGGGGAGACTAAATGTTATAGAGTTTATATAATGTACATCCAATACCGTAAGATAAGTATATGTAAAATCAAATAGAATTACACTCGTACATGTCAGTGATATATCACAGGATTCATTATAAAACCAGAAAGTTGGGAAACACAGGCCCCTGGACACCATTAGCGGTGGTTTCATAGGTGCATTAGAAGAAGTTATGTATCTGCTGAACGGTAAACATCCAGTGTACAGATAAGCACCAAATGTTGACTCCCTATTTCAGTCAGTTAATAAGCGGTGATACAATTATCGTGATGCGTCACAATCATAGTGCAGTCAAAAAACATCTGGGCTATTGAAAAGTCAACATCATAGCAGTAGCTATTATTGAAACGTCAGGCTGCAAATTCTAAGTATCTCATAAACACTGGTCAGGACATACTGGCATAAACTGCGGCAAATCTAATTGGCTTTATCATAATTTACGAATAATCTGCATATTTTCAAGTGACACTATACTCCGAAATTCAATAAAGGGCTCGCTGCTATACACTTGTAAATGGTTATTTCCCGTCTGCTGGCTTTCATTCTACCAAACCTCGAGTAAATAAATAACATCATGATACAAGACTAAACATCTATATTACAAGCAAGACCCTATGAATTGCACACTCAAATTAAAATTTTTGGTGCGTAGAAACTTATAGATCATCTTTGCGAATGGTTTCTGATAGTCTGTCAGCATCTATATAAATATTGAAGTGAATGTATTTGCTGAGAAAGATGCTGAAACTTCGTCCCTGTATTTTTGTTTGCACGTAAAAGTTGAGTTGTAGTAAAATATAGCAATGCGGGAAGCCATATATTAAAGAATGTGTGGTGTCTACATGTTATTTCTAAGATGTGCTGATTTTATATCCCCCGAGGACAGGGAAATGAAGCTTTTATATCATATTCTTTTCATAGTGCTAAATCTATTCTAAAATGTGGATAATTTTATATGATTTGAAACTTCAGAACACATTGAATGAACAATCAACCATAAATTGATTATAAAATGTCGTCAGTATATGGAAAGTGGTCGAATTAAATACACCGGGTAAAGAGCCAGAAGGCACTTGCTATTCTCTCTAACCTGGAATTAGCTGAATCAGACACTATCTCCACATTGGAATAAAAGGTGAAAAGATACTACTACAAGGGAAGACTGATGCTACACTCTTATAAACGGAAATGCATTAGATTCATACTGCGTGGAAAATATCACGAAAGACACAGATGGAATCTATATACCAGAAAGTAGTGATCAAGGCCTCGAATCAATGGGTGCCTATACCGGGAATACAGTAAGCAATTTCCTCGTCGACAATAATTCCGCGCGGACGTCCGTAAGTCCACTTGGATTGAATCAGCGTAAATCGGTTATTGAAATCCGCTGTAATAATACGGTTGTATAAGAACGAACTTGACATTGTCTATTATACCGTAACAAGAAAAATGAACATACTGATTGCTCTCCTTTGTTAGCAGGCTGTCTTTACAATATTCTGTCAATTAGCGCGAGATATGCATATCCGCCGAGAAGCTTAAATACCATAGAAGGAGAGAAATACATTCTGGTGGCTATTATATCTCGAAATATACTGAATATTGGACCTGATCTCGGTTGGACTGACAGCGTTTTGTCATTTTGGTTCATAGCCTCGATCGGCATATACGCGACCACGTGGTGCTGGTAAAGGATGAAGGCAGTGTCTGCAGGTAATATCAATCTCGCTCATAATTGAAATATTTCATGTGAAACATTCGGGGCAACTGACGGGCTCGAGCTTGGAATGACAGAAGACAGTACGTATTTCAACGTGTTGAAAC
>CAJDSM010037082.1:384-15704 GCA_903981925.1 Ostrea lurida
CGGACCCTTCCCAATTGGAAACCATGCAAACTTTTTCACGATTAAAAGAGCAAGCAAATCCCTATTTTGATCCTGTGTAAGAGAGATGCATTCAGCTCGACATCTGTAACGTGATGTCCCAACCCTGATACCGGGAGCGACGTTCACATGGCATGTTCATTCCCGCAGGGGTGCATTCATCCACACTAAGATACATCACAATTCTCATCCATTACCCCCTATGCGAAAATACAGAAATGTTTATCGTATAACACTACCTGCGTCCCGGTCTTCACAACCAAACGGCAAAAAAAATATACGGACAGCGTCACTAGTCGTTTGACAATGCAACCATCGTGCCTTCGTGGCGTAGGCCATCAATCTACCAATTCCCTCGTACGGGTAGTTGAAACAATCAGTAATGCATATGGACTTAGTTGATACTTTTGTAATCGCAAACAAGGGTCATTATAGCGACCGCCTCAGAATTTGCCCCGAAATGAATGACTTTAAACGAGCTTCGTTATAACCCGATGGCCAACAGTTCAACCTTTCTTTGCGTCTAGTAGTTGGCCTCGCTTTAAAAAGATCATCATACGCATGGCATGCCCTTGCGTATCGAATCAACTGAGAGACATACACACCATAAGCAGGTGATAGTCGATACATTACTACACAAAAAGGACAGGTTGAACAATTGCAAAGTCAAAGTCATCCACTGTTTATCACTTAGTAATGCTAGTTGTCAGTCTGCCATTAGATCAGTTTTAATTAAAAGTATCCAAACATCAGAAGCAGCATTCTGTCTCAGATTCTTGTGCGTTGTCCTTTTTATTTCAAGTTCGTCAGGGATTATATCAAATGGACATTATTGTGAAAATTATATTGTTAATTGATAAGACATCGTCACTTATACCATATAAGTAAGGTTGAAGGACACGGCACGTTTTTTTTGTTTTTTTTATCCGTACAGTTTTCTGAACAAATTCTGCCCTTCATATGAACTATAAAAATAAGCCTGCCAATGAAGGGGGCACAATATTAGTACCCATAGGAATACCAACAGATTGTTGCGAAAGACAGGCGTCTTCCAAAGACTACATAAATGATTAGTCCGTATAAGAAACCCAAGCATGCTCTTAATATCTTCTTCAGCAGCTACTGGTGCGGCATCAGATGTGGTTTCTGACAAATATGTATCATTGTTTCCCAATGACCAGAAACTATGTTATTCGTTCGGTGCCGTTTTAGTTCAAAAAGCAATTATCAATTATCTGCAAAAAGCCTAGATTTTAATTTTTATCGCTGAGGAATTGTTGTATTTAAAGTGTGGAGAAATCATATGTTTTTGATGCAGTCAATTTTTATGGAAAAATCTCGTAGACTGAAGTTTTTCTATAAGGCTCTTTTTTAGAAGTTTTTGGAACCACATCTGACTTGAGCACCACAGGTTCTGCGAATATGTAGTGGAACAGTATGCATCTGAAGTGACTCTTTAACAGCTGTTATAGTTGCTTAGTAGTAAGGATAGAGGCTTGCGTTAAGACACTTATCTGGAACCAGCCGATTGTATCTTTGTTTGTATGATTCTTATGCCAATTTTGGATCCAGTAAAGGTATCGGTAATTCAAATTGATCACTGATTCTTCGGAATACTTGAAAGTATTTCAAAAACAGAAAGTGAATTTTGAAAGAAATGTTCATCTTTAGTCAATTGCTATGAGTATAAGTAGGATTCCCAAGATTGTTGAAGTAAACCCTAGTTCATTTAAAAGACAAGAGTATATAGTGACTTATTACAAACAAAGCACCAATGCTTCTTTCACTCTGCCATCCTTACCTCACGCCCCCGGGACACCCCCACGCTCACACCAGCTCCTCTCCCCACTGCCCTCCACCCGCCCTCCCCCTACGTAACCCCTCACCCCCCTGTACCCCACTACCTCTGGCCTCTCCTTACAACGCCACACAGAGCCCGTACAATACTACGCACTTCCCCCGCTAACCCCACCTCCGTCTAATACGGATCATCTTCCAATAACTTTCCGACCCCAACTACTTCCCTTGACCCCTCCCATTCAGACACAAAGCGTTCACAGATCCCCCCTCAGATTTTGCGCCCCTCCACACACGCACTCCTGCGCCTCCATTTCTCTCCCCCACCCAGACCATTCATCCCACCACCTAGTCATGACAACTTATGCTCCGCCCCCCATTCCTCAACCCATGAGCGAGGACTTCCGAGAATTTAGGACCTTTTTGAAAACCATGCACGGACCTTCAACCCCCGCACCTCCCCTACCATCTCCCCCACCCCCCTCGCGACTCATACTCCTCATATCCCCCAGCTAACCCCTCACCACCCCCCGATCGCACCAGCCCACGCGACCCCCCGAACCACCATCACACTTTCAACATGCACGGCAAGCACGCAGAACCATCGTCTCACAATTTGGAAGCGCACTCCTCGTCCCACCCCCCTGCCACTCCACATTTCCTTAAACCCTACTTACTACCCACCGCGCCACCCTGCAACAGTCCTCGTTCCTGCTAATCTACCATACCACCCCCATTGGGCCCCCCCCCCCACCTGCCCCCAATACCCTTGGCAACCACCCCCACCCCCTCACTCACTCTCGTCCCACTGACCCCCCAATAACAAGGTGTCGGCCCCCCTCTCCACCTTCCCCTCCCACACACACAAACGGCGGGCCCCCACTGCCACGCCGACCCCCTGCTAACCCCTTCTCTCACTCATTCCCCGCCGCCTTCACGCGCGAGCCTCTCCCGCTCTCCGCCCTGCCCCTTCCGACCCCGCCCATCAACCCTTCCTTCCCCCACTTGGTCCAATTTACAGACCAGCGGGCCGCCTCCGTCACGCGGGCCCCCCCGCCCCGACTCGCGCCCCCCCGACCGGTTTCTCTTCTAAGTTCCCCACTTTCCCGTCCACTACCCCCACCTTCGCCCGCCGGCCACCCGCCAACCACAAGCAGTCCCCTGCCTGCGCCACCTTACGGCCAACATCCCCCCACTCTCTACCTCCAAGTCTGCCCCTACTTCCCCCCGGCTCCGCCCTGCAGCGACACCCCACGCCTAGGACCCCTATTTTTCTAGATTCCTCTTCTTCGTCCTAATCTCATACCAACCCCACCCTTTTTCAAAGCCGCAACCCCCCAGCCCACCCCAGCTACACCAGCCTTTCGGCTCCCGCGAATCGCCTGCACTGCTACCGCACCACCCACTGGTTCACTTCACGACGTACCAGCGTACAACACGCCCCCGCCACCTCACACAGCGACCAGGCCACCCTAGCCATTTGCATCTAAGCCCCTTACCCACTCGTCAGCTGAACCCCCTCGCCCCCCCGCTCTGCACTCCCCATCTAGTCAGGCACTTCTTCACTCCCCTGCCGACCGGTCGACCGTACAAGGCTTGGGCTGTTCTTCAATCCTTCCTCAGCGTTATCTCCTGAAGATTTTGGAAGCCGAACGGACCTCATCTCTCCAAGAGCCTTCATAGGTTCTTACCTGACCAAAAGAATACCATTAGAAATAAATAATTGTTTTTGGTAAAATGCAACTACATGTCTTTTTCACAACACATCGCACCTTACAGTATGTGCTAAACTACTAGAATACTGAACATTAAAAGTCTATAAAATTAAAATTATAGAAATGTGTTCTTTTACTTCATTTATAAAATTTACAAGCGCCATCAATATAGCTACTTACACACACAAACTGGCCTTTGCGAAGTTGAAACAAACCTTAATCAGAGCAACTTTAAAACTTTTAACTCATTACCAAATAATCTATTTCCCATACCATCCAACAACTCAAGATCCATAACAATTACGCAATGGCCTAATATATAAAAACAACAGTTACAAAAGATTCATTTTCCATGAAACATAGCGATGTCAAAGCCAGGCTCGATTTGATTTCACCTTAAATTCACGATTCAATTTTTCGCGGTGAATTTCTGAACCCTGCGGAACAGGAATTGGACCTTCACATTAATTTGTATGGGACACGACATAGATAAGTGGCCCAGACTGGATGCAAATTGCTTCGAACAAATTAATCACTGTCAGAACCACGTACCAGATTTGCACAAGGCGTTAAGCAAACATGTACCATATTACATGTACTAATTCTTATCCACATTTAGACTCGAAAAGTACTTTCACCTTGTACGAACCTTACGTTCTCTGTAACAAAGCACACCTCTGTCAATAACATTTGTCGCTCTAGGTCACCAACTCAATCCTATCTTTTTTATGATATCAGACAACTTTTCTTCCATTCCTTCATCAAACAGCTGCTCCAATATCAGGGAACAAAATACAGATGACAGACATGCTACCATTTAAAGCGCTACACTTAAAAGTCCCTGTCACTCGCCACATCTTGCCCCCCTACCAGTGCACTGCAACCCTCAATTCTCACCAGTTACGCCAGCAGTTCCCACACTACACATCCCGCGACGCAGTTTCAATCTCCTTAGTTCCGCCAGCCCTGCAACTATATTCCTTACACTTAATCTTCAGTAATGAGTGAATATCCCCCACCTCCAGATCTCCGTACCCGCCCCAACCAAGCAAATTACTAATTATTCTTGACAACAAACACCACATCCACCCCATGCGCGCACAAACCCATCTCAATCGACCCCCTTTCTCTCCAAGCAGTAAAACACCTTGCTCATCTATAGCCCATATGAACCCACACAATTACAACTTCCACCATGACAGCCCCGCATTCCTTGACAACTCCTGTCCAGCCCTGTTTCATAGGGGCTGACCTTCACGCCCTGAATCCCAGCCTCTCGCGCCGCTCGCCAGACATACTGCTAACTCGTCCTCAGCCCGCGCCTGCTTCTCTGCGTCCCTCCCCCAATGTCCCCAAACCCACTGGACCTTCCCCCCCCCGACGCTGATCACGGACGCTTCCGCCTCGCGTCCGGCCCCCCACCCCCCCGCGCCCACTCACCCCGCCACATAACGCCACCAACGCGCCCCATATTCCCTCTTTTTCTCCTCCCACAAAAGCTGGAGTTGGATCTTCCGCTTTCAGCACCCCCCGACACGCTACCAGCATCCTCACTCTGCGCCACAAACACAAACCTAAACCCCACTCACACCCCTCTCTCACTCGCGACACATATGATATCAATCGTGTTCAAAATCCCCCCCCCACTCCCCCGCCGCCCCGCCAGTACCTTATTGCCGAGCAACCCCCGGGAGACATGGCCTAGACGCTCTATGTGCGTGCTATGCATGCCACAGATTTAGACACCTGCCCGTCTAACACCAATAAACGCAAAGCCCACGCTCAGCTACGGCCACCCGCCCGGGGGCGCCGCGTAGACAGCCACCTTTATTCACTTCGCAGCCCGGCCCCCCCCGCCCCGCTCTCATACACCTTTCATTCTCTCTTACACAATCACATTGCTGCGTCACACCCGCAGACACCAACCGCGATCCTTTATTAAATCGCACAAGCAAGGCTCGGCGGCGGATCCCCCTCACGCGATGTGATGTGCTGTTACCAGGAACCAACTTACCACGGCTTACATAAACACCCCACTGTCCCCGCGTCTCCATGCGCCCCCCTCTTCTCACACATTCTCCTCCCCACCCACTCCCCTTGACACTCATTTTCATATTCGCCCCTATATCTAAAAACTGCTTCACCACACACCCCCCCCCCGTTCGACCACCCTAAAACCCTTCTTACGTATGTCCCTCCCCCCCCCATCCGAACCGGGGAGCAGCCACGCAGGCTCCACCCCTCCTTACCCCCTCACTAAACACCAACGGCCTGTCCAGCTGCGCTTAATGCACCCATACCATCACCCAGCCCTGAGTCTCACCTCATCCCTCTAATTTCCTCTCACCCTGGACATCTAACACTACCACTGCCGAAACCACCAACAATGAAAATCCATAGCCATGTCAACATACATGTTACATGTATCCGACTCACCATGCTAATTCCTTCCCCACTTTCCATGATTGCTGCCATTAGTAATAAAGCTATTTTCGAGCCTTTAACACAAGTAAAGCAAAAGGAAAGCAACAATACCTTAGTTATACCATGTTTAGTTGTACACATTATATCTATTATACCTAGTACACCCACCCAACCCCAATCCCCATTGCCTCTGCACAACCTAACCCACTACCCCTCATTCTCAATTTAATAAAGTGACATTCGTCCCCAGCATACCCCCCCACCAACATACCCAACACCACTGAAAACACTCAATACCCAAGCACTCACCCCTTCTGCTCCCACTCACCAACCCCCCCATCCACCCTGCCTTCATTTTTTAAACAGTCTTGCACACACATTTTAACAGACCCACTCCTCTCATTTTCGACAGCTGGCTAGCACATCACCAATAATGTATTTCCATAATTTCTCTCTTAACCCTCAACCACACACCTCCTCTCCCAAGGCCCCATGACCGAAGAAACTATAAAATGATGATCACTATGCTCTTTTCACCCACCTTTCTCCTACTACCACCACTCTTAGCCAATTTCTGTTCCCCAACGACCCTCTACTCTAATTGCACACTGTCCTGCCCACTCCTACCCACCCCCTCATGTTGCACCGCTGCCCCCCCCACTACAACCCCCCCTAGAGGTACACCCAGCTTCCTTCCCCCTACTACACGGGCCCCCCCCCCCCCCCCACCTCAGTCACTGCGATACCTCTTCCCACCGCCCTGCCCCCCCCCCCCGCCTTCTGCCCGACCTTTTTCCCCCCCCACTCCCGCCCTCGACTCACAATTCCTCCCCTCCCCCCCCTCAAGCTGACATCCTGCACCTGACTCACTGCTGACATGGTCAGCTCCACTCCCTCTCTTCCTAACTCTTTACTCTATCAATCGATCACCGCCCCAAAACAACTACACAACTAAGATAGGTTTCTTTCATGTCCTGACACTTCACACAAGTCGTGTGCAACAATGCCAACCGCCTACAACTCTTCCCCTGCCGCCCCCATCTACCAGCACAATGCTCTGCTATGTGCATAACACATAAACACTCCCGCATCCCACAACCACTCCCACACACCTATTCCTCCTGTATCACCATTAAAGACCCTACATTTTACCACAAAACATGCTTACCCCCCTACCAACCCACCCCCCCCACTGCGAAATTGTGCCCCTGAATTGACCCACTCTTCATCAATCACATACCTACCTCCCAAACCCACCTACCCACCTTTTTATCCCCCCTCACCTCACCATATGCCCATTGACCCAAACCAAAAAACCACCCAAGCCCCTCCTCCCCCTTCCTACTATCCCCCCCCCCAATACATACTCCGCCTCAAGCAGACAATCTCTTCTTACCAGTTCCTTCACTGCGGCCCACCACCTCCACTCACTTTTTGGATTCGTCCGTCCTTAACCCACCTCCCCCTTAACGTCTAGCTGTCCCCCCCCCCCCAATTGTCAACTCGCCCATTGCTCCTCGCCCCCCTCGCCCCTCGCCCCCATTCTACCAATCACTATCTCCTTTCCAACATCCCAATTTCCCCGGCCACCCGCCCCTCTCCTCACCCCTCGCCTACCCCACAACGGCCCCTCACACGGTTTTCCCCTCCTAAACTCCGCTACAAAGTGGCCCCCGACATCACCACAAACTACTTAACCAACGTCCCTCGCATCAAGTCCCCAACAACACCACATTAACCAAAGTCCAGCTGCCCCCCCTAGCGGCAGACACAGACCCTCTCGAAACAAAAGCCGTGAAGCGCAGGGATACGGTCCACTGGCAGGAGAGCCCACTCCTCTCATCGACCCCCTGCCCGACTCAGCACAGGCCCACCCTCCACCTCCTACCCCCATGTGCCCCCCCCCCCATTAATGACTTAAATCATATACGCCCCCCCCCCCCCCCAGCGTCACCAAACCCTTTATCTTACTGCACCAGCCACTGCTTCTCTCAACCAAATCTATGTCTCTTCAGTCTTATGCTCAAAGCCCCCCCAGACACATGCCTGCGAAATCCGAACACCCATGAACACGTCAAAACACTTATACAAGCGGATAACCTATAGGCCGACAAAGACTCTCCGGCCAATAAACTTTCGCAAGGACGTCAGAGCAGCCTCGAGGGATGCCCCGACTAATCCTTAATTCTTCGCATATGAATTTCCTACATTTTACCACGCTTGCCAACCGTACAACTACCCAGTATCCGATTTCCAACGCGGAGCTAACATCAGACATAGCAACACTGGGCCTGTTTAGAGACCCCTCTAACGTACAATCACATACTTATTCCTTTCGGTTTAACTTCTTCCAATTTCAAATGCGCAAAACTAAAACCTGCAAACCGATCTAATTTAACCCAACTAAAATCACATTCAGACAAAAAACTATCTTAACTGTTCTCATTGTTCGTTACAGGCTCCTACAACATCAGTACCACTTGTACCATTCCCACGCTACAGATTAAACACACATTCAACACAACTTAAGGAAAACTTGAGACCTGGACCTTCAGACGCTTACTGTACTCGGCTAGCTTTGGTGAGCATTATCGTAACTTTTGTCTTTAGTATGTCTCTTGTATGCTTATCCCTCTAGTCAATATAGAGGATTTACCTCAATTACCTTGCCGCGTGATTTGATATTTGCTCTTACTAGTCAAGCGAGTTATGAAACAGCGTGTATTTAGCTTCGCGAAGGCTTGCTCAGCCGAATAACTTACACCACTCTCTCAACAGTATTGATTAAGGGGCAAATATCAAATCACGCCCCATATAACTACGACCTCCTTCTTATAATATATCTCACTCTCACTCTGCCTATCCGTTAGTTCATTTTGAGATGATCCCTCAATAACCAAGAACAGCCTGATAAAAATATCGCTTCATCGCACAGGCGTTCTGCAGTGTTCCGTGTCCTTTACATCGAGGATGACAAAAACAAATGCAACAATACCTGCAACCATATTCCTCTCATTCCATATGCCTATGAGCATGAATTCCATGTTATAGGACATTTGACATAACCTTAAACACTGCTAATATCTTACTTTTTAGACTATTCATTTAATACTTGTAATGTTTGTAAAACGTTACCGCAGTACTATTTTCTGACCGTACCAACTGACGTTGGCCCTACAACTTGAACAAAATTTTTCGTTCGGAAGTTTTTTTGACAAATTCAAGTTCAAACGGATCGTGGAGTACATTTAATATTATATTCTATTATAAATATTAATCTGAGTAGTTCATGGAACAAATTGTTTGTGAATGGAACCTTACAACCTTTCAAATAAAATTCTCACTTATCTCTTGATATATCTATTCGGATTCCGAAATATTGCATCTGAAAACCCTTACAAACAAGATACATCCGCTGGCCTCCGCTAAGTGCTCTACCAAGCCTCTTTTTACTTTTGACTAAACTACTACATAACACTTATCACAAAGAATCTCAGTCAGAAGATTACTTCCACTACATATTCCAGATGTGGTGTTCAATCAGATGTGGATTTCTTAAAAAACTCCTAAAGAGCTTTGGATTAACTTGAAATCACTACAGAATTTTTCAAAATTGACCTGCCATCAAACGATTATAGATCTTCCTCATCTAACTTATTACACAACGATGTCTCTCACGGACAAATTAACACATCTAGCTTTTTCAGATTATAGATAATTGCTTTTAAACAAAAACGGCACCCAAAATACGAGATATTCCTAGTCGTTTGGGAAACAGACACCTATGTGTTAGTTTAGAAATAACACTCCATGATTGCCCTACAAAGCTACTCTGAAGTAAATATTAGAGGCATGCTTCGCGTTTCTTATTGATAATATTGTATGTAGTCTTTGATCGAGCACCAGTCTGTACCAACCAATTCCCGTAAAGGTATTCTATGGGCCACTTAATCTGTGCCCCTAATTGCGTCATTAACTACTATTTATCTGTCAAATTACTCAATATTGTCATCAAGCAGAATATTGTTACAAAACTGTTACGGTGAATTACAAAACAAAAAAAACTTGCCGTTCTCATTCAAACCCTTACATATTAGGTATTAAGATGATGGTGTTATAATAACTTAACAATCATAAGTACACACTATGTCCCATCTTCGATTAACTATCCTGAAGAACTCGACTATAAAGGACACCCACAGAATCTCGACAAGTATCTGCTTTCACTATTTGCGATAATTACTTAACACAGTTGACTCTCAAATGGGCCGACTGACACATACATTACCTGTATATGATAACGTCATGAAACTTTAACATAGTTTGCTCATCGTAACTTTCCTTTTCTGACTGTCAGTAATATACCACTATACACCTTGCCTTCATGTCTGTGACTATGATTCCAGGTTGATTTCGATACGCAAGAGCATGCGTATGCGTACATGCGACTTTTGTAAAGCTCGGAGGCGCAACTACTAACAAAAGAAGTTGTATGCGGCCTAAGGTTATAACAATCTCGTTTAAAGTCATCATTTACCCAGAATTTCTTCCGGGTCGTGATAATACCTGGTTTGCGATTACAATTGATCAACTAAGTCATATGTTGACTGATTTGCTTTCATACCATTTGTGACTTAGACTGTCAGTTTTTCACTACTAAGTATTGACTACGGCGTATTCCCCGTTTACTTTATTTCACTTAAGGGCTCACGGCCGGGTGTGACCCTCAGTCAGCAGAGGGATGCTTACTTCCCCATGCCACTTGATCCTACCCTTCGTCTTTTGTCGAGAGGTCCGGCGTTGTGCCCTAACAACTTCAGATTTCTTTATACAAGCAAAGGCGAAGTTTAACATCGTCGTGTCAAAACCTGTACTCATAATCAATCCAACAAAAAAAAGACCTAACTAAAATCGAAGTGTAGTGGCAACACCGCACACTCCGACAAACAGCGAAGGTATAGGATCTAAGTGGCCTGATGGCAGGAATGTATACGTTTTTTTCGATATCAGTTACGATTTGACCACAGATTTGTTAACTTCACCTTTCTGTGATCGGAACGAAGGGAAATTCCATGCTGGACCAAGTACCTTGACATTCTTTCATGGTAAAACGAAGGCATTATGCCTAAAATATTTTCATACTTCGTAAAACGTCTAGAATGATCATCTAAGGGATGAGAATTGGCTTAGTTAATGACATAGGTCACATGCTGATCACAGTCCTTTTGTGGCTCAACATTCTCGTTATAAACATCTGCCGAAGTTGTTGCTAAGCGCTATTTGCCTGCAAGTTGCAGGTTTTACAGCCGGTAAGGCCGTTTCAGATTCTAGAGCATTTATCAGATATATGTAGTTTTTATGTGTATAAAACTTGTTTATGCTTTAGATTCATTATTAAATTTGTTTGAAAACATTTTAAAAAAAAAATTAATTATAAACAAGAAAGTTGACTAGGAATATGAAAGCTGGGGAATGATTCAAAATAGTAGTTCGGACCGCAACGAAAGCGCCAATAAACGGGACGTTTTAGAAAACTACTGGTTTATCATTGATTTAGCGATAGTAGCATCTCACCGAGAAATATGAGATAAAAGATGCTAAGAATCATGTATAACAACGTTCATTGCATTGATAATTAGATATGAATGAATACTGATGGACTGTATAACATAATATATTTTTCAATATATGTGCGCGATACAAAATGTGACAGCACAATATTTACGCTCTGTATGTCATTTGTTTGGCAAGCTCATAGCAAGATAAATATCACACAACATTGAAATAGCTTACATGCAAAATAATTAATAATAGACTACCACTCACCATGATCTAGATTATCCAGTGCATCCAACCGATTCCAGCGTAAATATCATGTTCGTGAGATAAATTCATTCCAATACTTAGTTATTTATCAAATGGAACAAACCAATACTTATAATTTCATTAGATGTCTGTCACAACTGCATACACTATCCATCTTGAGAATAGTTCAATAATATTTTGAAATAGGTTATAAATCTGCAAATAAAATAAAAAAAATGCCTACATTGTGTATAATATCAAATATTTCTAAAATTACTACACAGATATTATAGATACCATTTGTCAAAGAAAGTAATTCAGCTAGAATCTCTCTAAGCTACTTGCTAGACTGCCTATTGGCCAGCCTTGTCATCAAGTCCTCATTGGATAAAACGAGAGAGTGGTGTTTTTGGCGGTGTGTTGCAGTCTCTGTGTGTAGAACTTTGATTGCTTAGTTGTATTGGTTTTTTACGTCCCACTACGCAATATATTTCACTCATATTGGAGACGTCACAATGCACACCGGTTGAAGGGGCTGCAAAATTTTGGCCTATGCTCCTGGCGACTCAGGACCTTATCTGAGCAGGGAGCTGGATCTCTTCATTCTTGAATCTGCCACACCTGCGATGACACTTGGCTAGCACCTGCGTTTTTCAGGTCTTCATCCGATCCGCCCCCATCAGTCGCCTATTACGTACACGCAAGGGGCAATGCTGAGGAACCTATTTCATTAACCCGATCCCCACAGATATACAGTCTACCCATAACAGCACTTAGTCCTGCAAATATATACAGAGATAATAAACAGATAGGTGGTGGATTTATGCTCTCCGAGAACAGTCTATGTAATCTTATATCCCCTTAAAATATTCACATATAATAATTATAAACATTGTCAATTTTAAAACAGGCAAATAGAGTGCAGATTCACTTAAATCATTAATTTGCTTATATTTCAACTTGAATTGAACGTATGTTATGATCACGAATTTTACATGCACAAAGCGAATGTTGGCCACAAGTCTCCGTTAAATTAGAACACCTCTCCTATTTCAAATCTTATCTGTGTGAATGCACATGGTATTAGACAAGGACTTTGAGCCATTATCAGAAGTGTACCCCAACTTTAAACTTATCAAAGCTCTAAATATTAGGTCATCCCAAGTTCTCAACAAAACAGGACCGTTACAAAATTGTTCCGATAGAGCTGAAAGATATCTCTCGTCACTTGTATATCATCTCATCCATACAATAGCACCAAACTTTTGAAGGGGTCATGTTTAATGTTAAGGTGATATGTGCTAACACATAATGACTGTGACCGGGACAGAATGCAAGGAGGAACTGGTTACAACAGGAACACCCCCTATCTTCGAAGTCCAGTCTACTACTTTATTATACCTCCTTTTAACAAGCTGCTTATCACTTCAGGTTGTTATCTTATTCCTCATCACAGTTTCGATTACAAATCTGCTAAAAATACTTGCCACCTTTACCAACACACTTTCTGATAGTTAGCAACTTCTCTGGCAGGATTATACTGATTTAGGAATATTACGTACAATTCCTCTTCCAATTCTTCAACAAGAACTCTGTCTTGAACAAAAAAGGTGAAAGAAATACATTTATATTAATTTAATTATATCATATGATGGGAATGTGACATTGCTTTGCTTATGCTAGATATAATCATTCACCATGTTTGCATATACATGTACTGAAAAAAAATGTTGCGTGGTAAAATCATTAAATGCTCTAATCAACATGTTTGTATCCCCAAGTTCATAGTGACATTCAAATTACCTGTTTACCCGTAACTGTTCCTTTCCAAGTGAGCATGATGGTCTGATCACCACATTCCTAGAACAAGATTGACACTCTCTGTCTTTTTAGATACTCCGAGCCACGATAGTGCCTTTTGTTCTGATGACCTCTTTTCAGAACAGGTGAGATCATATATTAAATGCGATAAATAAGGTTACTTTCTCGCGAGTACCGGTTGGTGACGGGATCGACTGTACTATGTATGTATATAGCATAAAAGGTGATAATTACTATTTACATGTTTCATGACAAATCAGCTAATGTTTAACGTGACTCGAAAGACTTCAAAGTTGCTTCAAATTTAATTACAAAAAAATGTTTGAGCAGTTTCCTAGTAACTGCAAAATTTGTTGCCCTTTGGCAATAAAATCTTATTTTGTAAATTTAAAAATTAATATACAGTAACTTTTTTGAGGTATCAATAAAGATAAATCAACCACAATTTATCTTTTGTTAATTTCCTGTTACCGCTCAGAAGTGGCTTTGCTTGTTTGTGGCAAAAACATCACACAATACTATATGTTAGGGACATTTTTTTTATTATGATTGATTTTACTTAGGCCTGATATCACCCATGTTGTGAAATTGGATGACATCACCAGTGATATTACAGCTGCTATTAGAAAAGAGTGACGTCAGTCTGACTTATCGGGTGAAATATCATAATCAATTACCTTGGTAAATAAACACAGCGCAATTCATGACTTTTGAAATAGTGGATGCACACAAATCTATATGACAAACTTTGAGACTTGATTGAGCCAATTCATGTATGCTATTATTGTGCTATATAAAAATATAGTCAGGAAAGGGTTAATTATATAAGATCTGTGTAAACATTATATACTACAATACATACTTACTCAAACTTGTGCACAAGCCATCCTCTACTAATAATTGACTACATGCATTGACACTGCGAGGGAATCACAAGTACATTATTGAAAATGAATCTTTATTTTTCCTTAAGTCTTAGACTCTGCATTCTGTTTAAACTTTATTTACATAAATTTGCTATCAATCTCTCCGGATCCCGACTCACTAGGAATTTGGGGAAACACTTCCCCAGTTAGAGATATAAGGAACATAAATAAGAAAATAAGATCTCTGGGCCTCACAGTCACTATTAGCATTGTTGTCTTGCATTTCAAACCCTGAGCTGATATTTCTTGCTGTTAGGCTGTCCGAGAATAAGTACGGCACAGATTGGTGCTAGTGTATACAGGATTTACAGTGATCAATTTCCGGTTGTCTTTGATGATGAAATGGGATGAAATGCAGTAATTCATTTGAAAAAAAAAAACTGGTTTAAACAGAAAGTTGTACAGGAACCTGATCAGCAATCTCTCCAGTCCGACTTGATTTGGTCATAACGATAGTATATAAATCGGACCTCGCTTTGTCCAATCGTCAAACTATAGCATAAACTATTTATTTATCGAATACAGATTAAAAGAGAAATTAAACATCCTCTTTACTTTTAAAAGTCCTCGTGTAAGAGATGATGCATTTCAGTCGTCGACCATCTAATATGGATCGGTTACTGAATTATAAGATGGGTGAAACATAAGCGTTAACATGCGCCCCAACCGACATAATATCTGCGAGTACATTACGATGTTCTGAATGTAATATTGAATTAAAAACATTTAAGCACTTTTGTTATATTTTTCATCTAATAATATTGTTTTAATTAATGTTTAATATTTGCATGCTAAAGGATCTTCTATTCCGGTC
>CAJDSM010037084.1:0-15106 GCA_903981925.1 Ostrea lurida
GCTCCAAGTACGTACCAAAATAGTGAAATATCACAGCCACTGATTCAGTATCGTTTAACAACCACTGTCATGGATGAAACAATAAGTTCCTGTGTCATATAACAATATCGCCATGAAACGAAAAATAAATAAGGGGGGGGGGGGGGTTCGATCAATTACAATATGTATGCAAGTTGATTAAGTATAACATAAAGTTATGTAACATTAAAGTTATCATATATTATAAATTATTTGTTCCAGACCCTCTTTAAGCCAAATGAATAAAGATTTGGCTTCATCTGCACAGGAGGGTTTGAAGTGCTCGCTAATAACATCGAGAGCTTCAGTAAGGTCCAAATCCAAATTATTTTCAAAATCGCATTGATCTTTGAGGTATTGAAGTGTTTCCCCATCCACTTCAAGTCTGTGGACAAAATCACGACAATGAGGGTTCCCTGCAAAGCAAACAAAAAATGGTTATTCTCCCAACAAACGGAGTTATTACACATGTTATTCCTGTCTCACTGACTTTGTGTGTGCACGACTGTCAACTCAGGTCCTGTTACTTTCATTTCAATTGGCTATACGATAATCATCTTGAAATTGACATAGAACTTTCACAAAACAAATTCTTAAAATCAACTTTAGATGAAATGTCCACAGTAGTTCATATGTAAACTAGAACTGTCCTTTCGGAACTAATACCCACCGCGGGGCACACTAAACAGAAGTTGTCTAATCTATGGGGAAAAATAATTTGTAGAGTGTGACAATGCACTAATGCATACATTGGTGAAAAAATACCTAAGTCAAACATTCTAATTTCTACATAAATTGTCCAACAAAAATTCATGACAATATGCACATCTCCATCATGTAATCTAACACTCCAAAGTTTCATAAAAATCCTGCAAGTCGTTTAGGAGGAGTTGCGGACAACATACTTCAGACAGACGGGGTGAAACCTATATCCCCCCCCCAAACTTATTTTCGGGCCGGTATAAAAATTGAGGCTAATGGAGCCAGCAAATATAATGACTTCAATGGAGTTTAACGCTTTTATAAGTAAGTGTAACATAACATAACAACTAACCTAACATTTCTGGAACATGATAAAGAAGGTCTGGAATTCCAGTAACAATGTCTCCTTTCTTTTGTTTTCGAATGCGATGGGCATTCCAAGCACATCTGGCTTCCACAAGTTCTGCTCTGATAATATCCATAAAACAATACTGAACCAATGCCCTGGAAAGATAAGGTAAATGAATATTCAATGCACAGTAAAACTATAAATACCACCAGCTATTTAAAGATGACTTGCTATTTTTTCTAAGCAAAATATTTTACATTATCACATGTTTACTCCTTTATCCCATGGATATCACTCGTAACATAAATTCTAATTGTTACACTGTGTTTTCCTATGCCAATTGTGACATCACGAACGTACGTCAAATTTACGTATTTTGTGTACACACACAGGAGTAAAATTCACAACAATATTGAATTTCTCAAAAGGACAATGTTAATATCATATAGATTTTCATTCTAATTCCATTTCACAATGGAATAGAAATGTTCTCAAACACAATTTGTGTATTTTTATAGACACTTTTTCTTTATCATATAATGCATATATCAAGTACGGTAGCTTCGAGGGCCGAAATGTTGAAATATGAACAGTAAACGGAGGGAGGGGTGTTAAACATGAGATGAAAAGATTGTAGTTTGATATACATATCCAACTTGTGTGATTTCTTTTAAACCACAAACCATAGGAGATCCTATGTCTCTGTTCAATCCTTCCATTACACAATTTTACATGTCATTGATTTGTGTCAAGGGCCTCTCATGATTTTGACTTTGAGACTTCAAAACAAGTCAAGTTTACAAACAAAATATGAATATTATCTTCACCACTTCTTTGAACTTTCAAAGGGAAATAAATCTTGAGAATGATGATTAATATGCAACAATTAAAACCTCGGTAAGGGTCAACAAATGTGACTGTTTGTTCAAAGTAAATCAAAGTTAAAGACATTATTTCCTTTGTAGCTCAATACTGACATTTTCTGATCACTGGTTGTCTGTCCCTTGGTAAACTTTTCACATTTTCATCTTCTCCAGAACTGGGCAAAATTTCAACCAATCTTGGCACAAATCATCTTTGTGTGAAGGGAATTCAAATTGTTCAAATAAAGGGCCAGAACCCTTCAAAGGGGAAATAACTTTTAACAAGAGGCCAATGAGCCACATCGCTTGCCAAAGTTACCTTGGTCCTGGATCAGCAGTGGTGATTTTAAAAAAGACTTTTCAAGTTTCCTTAAAACTGGCCCAGTGGTTCTGGAGAAGAACATTTCATGCAAAACTTTGATCCCCCGTTGTGGCCCCACCCTACCCCGAGAGGTATGATCTGATCATATTTGGATCGGCTCTATATCAAGAAGCTTTTAGGTAAATTTTTGGTCTAATGGTTCTTGAAAAGATGATTTTAAGAGATTTTCCCTATATATTTTTATGTAAAACTTTGATCCCTTAATGTGGTCCCATCGTATCCCCGGGGGTGATAATTTGAACAAACTTGAATATCTACTAGTTCAGGAAGCTTTCATATAAATTTCAGCTTTTCTGGTCCAGTGGTTCTGGGGAAGATTTTTAAATGACCCCACCGTACTTTTGCATTTTTGTTATTATCTCCCTTTTGAAGGTCGCTGGGCCTAGGTTTGTGTCCTTTCAATATTTTACAACACATTTGAATCTCCTTTACCCAAGGATGACTTGTATCAAGTTTAGTTTCATTTGGCCAAGTGGTTTAGGAGAAGAAGATGAAAATGTGAAAAGTTTACGATGACAACGGACAAATTCTGATCAGAAAAACTCACTTGAGCCTTCGGCTCAGGTGAGCTAAAAATCAACACTGCTGAAAAATGACAGGACTAAGATCACTCAGGTGGGTGATGTGGCATATGAACCTCTGGTTCACACTCATAAATTCTAAAAAGTATTACCCTTTACAGCTTCATTCAGTATTCTCTAAATCTAAATCAGGTAAGGTAACCACGTATTACATGTAATTGTAGAGTTATTGACCCAAAGTGATAAAGGTAATAATGGGACAATCTCATTCCAAATATTTTCATAAATAATCATCAAGTCAGTCAATTTCTGTTTCTTTATGGTCCTTAAATTACATCTGACGGAAAATCTAGACACTTTCATTTCTTAAAATAATTTTTTAATAAAATGTTAGTAAAAAGAACTTACACATGTAATTTATTTCCAATAGTAAAATGTCCATCCCTTTCCAGTTCCTGTTAAAAAAAAAAACATGTTTCACATAAATCAATTAAAGTAAAAAAAAAAAACTTTAGTATTCCTTTTGCCTAGATGATGTAAAAACAAACTTTGTCATAAGAGAATTAACCTACATGTAGATTGCTAAGAATCAGAATGAACTTACTTAGCCTTTCCAAGTCTGTCACAAAGTCAAAAGGTTTTGCTACCATATAAAAGACCTGGCCATGCGCCATGAAAATGTAAAATATTAAAAGCACTATCCCCTTTGGTTAAAGATAGTTAAAACTTTTGTAAAGTATATAAAAGGTCAAGGTCACAATAGTGGTATCAAAATAAAGATCTGGTAATGAGGAAAAAAGACAGACTTCCTCGGAATGTCTATTGGTCATCTAGTAGTATATAGGGTTGGTTTTTTTTTTAATTGAAAATGTTCCTTTAAAAAACTAATGAATAAATTAAATTATAAAATATTTCTGGAGATGCTCAATACAAACATTACATACCAATACATAGAATAATTGTTACTTTAATATCATTTCTCCGTCAATTTGATCTTCTGACACCCCCATCCCCATGAAAAATATTCATTAATATATGTACATTCACTAAAATTCAAAATTTAAGGTACATAAAATTTATTTTACTTTTAAGAAATGCATGTTTAATTTGTTTTGTAAATATTCTCCAAAAAGACCCCCACCTCCTTAAAGCTCAGTCTATGAACAATGTATTTACAATATTTATATCAAACCTCTTCATTATATTTAGGAAATACATTTCCCCGCTATTTGGGAATATGACTAAGTCCATAAATGGGAAAAGCCTATCAATTGAAGAAAAATTGTTCAATCAAAATGAAAATATAAGGTGCACATCTTCACATCGTGAGTAATGCTTATACAAATTTTCAGAAAAATCCGTGCTCTGGTTTCTTAGAACATGCCCGTACAAATCTTGTATACAGACAAACGGACATGCTGATTCCAATATACCCCATCCAAACAATAACGATATTGATATAATCATGTAGTGAAACATACCAAACTCCTAGTGATTTATAAACGATGGGTAAATATAAGTAAAATATTACTGGTATATTTATACCATGTCGATAAATATTTGAATGTGAATAGTAGTCCTGAATAGTAAAAAATTGATTTCTTATATTCTTTTCAGCTACAAAGATCACATTCAATTTGATAATTTTTCATAACAGAGGTCTTTCGCCTCTGAATAGTAGTCATATAAAATCTCATAGAAAAGACTTAAGAAATCATCAATACTATCATAGCATTAAAATGTTAACATCATGATTTTGACCTTGAAAAGATGTATCCATCTGTCAGTGCATTTCGTCCTTAAAATGCCCCACCATCTTTCTATTCTCTATAATAAATACAAATCAAAAAGTATAGACAAACTTCATATTTTGACGATGTTTCAAACATTTTTATGTCATGAATTGAAGTCACAATTGGTTTAAAAAATACCTACTTGTAAGCAAGTGCTTTTGTACCTGATTATGTGTGGATTTGCCATACAGAAATGATTTCTTACTAAAGGCATCATTATCGTCCTCCCTTAAAAAATTCTGAATCGTTGCAACTAGTACATTTTCTGTTCCTACAAATAAGCAAGGAGTCTTTTAAAACTACAAATAATGTAAATGTAATTGGGTACCCTAAGTCTAGGCTTTTCTGTAGTGGTAGCTACGTTGTATCGCTTTGCCTATTCTTAGCTAATTCTGTTTCGTAATATGTCTTATTTTACCTACCTATTGTTCTATGATTCAGTTCGTTTTATGTGAAGTGCTTTAGGGTAATTCTGTTTATTATATAAGGTTTGATATAAATGTATAATAATAACAAAAACACTGAAAAAGCCAGCAAGGGCCCTGATGAGGCAAATGTTTTTACAATTGTTCAAATTAGTAAAGTGTAGGCAAAATATTACTTCTCTCTTTTTTTCCCCCTAATCAAATATGCACATCTGGATATGGTAGTAAAGAAAAGTGCAAAATTTCAACTATGTAATTGTTTCAAGTCTAAGTGTAGACAATCTGCGTTTTTGTCTTTTCAAATTTTTTTTTTTTTTTTGGTGATAAAAAAAAAGTTATGATCCACAAGTCAGCAAATTTCAATAGTTTTAACTGTGCACAATGTATAGTTTTAGTGTTGACAAAATATGCGCAAGTCTGACTGGTCATGAATATTTCCCCCCCCCCCAAATATATTGACTCCTGGAAAACCAAATATTAATATACAAATCTGCATATGAATATGATGATAAACAAGTGTGCAATATTTCAGCTATGTACAATGTAGAGGTTTTGAGTTTTCGTGCTCATAAAATATGATTTTCAAATTCTTTAATTTTCAGAAAATATTTATAATAAATATTTAAAAAATTAGTGGCCTCTATAAAACCAAATTAAAATATGCACATCTGCATATTATGGGGATGAGCTAGTGTGCAAAATACCCGCTACTGGTAGGTATAAATTTAAGTGTTAGTATTCACAAAAATGATGATGGACAGCTAGACATATGGACAGACAAAGAGAAAACTATAGGGTGTGGCAACCATCGATGCAGGGCTCTAATAACACCTGTATGCATGATTAAAATTCAATACTGTATGCAAAACCCCAATATCAATCTTAATAACATTCAATGACATGTTTACGATGGGCACAAATAAGAAACATGAAACCACTACATGAAAAAACAAAAGAACTTGATAAGAAACAATAAATTATCTGTTGGATACATTATCATGATACAAACTGGAATCACATTAATTTAGCAGTATGACTTGCATTGGTAATGCTATCAGATTAACACAAACTGGTGGGGGTTACATTAGCCAATGCTATAGAGTTGCAATATTGTTATTAAAGGGAATTGTGAAACTGTTAGGCCTATATATAATGGAAGCCAACATACATACCTGCATCACCACGAATAATGTGGGGATATCCTACAATATGAATAATTATATCACGTTTACTCCTTTATCCCATGGATATCACTCATAGCATAAATTCTAATTATTACAGTTGTTTTATTACGCCGATTGTGGTATCACAAACGTACGTAGTTTAAATTTACGTTGTTTGTGTACAAACATAACCAACTCTGCCAACTGACTAGAAACAAAACAGTGGTATAAAATGTGTATTTAAAGAATGAAATGTTAATATTGTGAAAAATATTTTCTACTTTGTTTATAACTTCATTCAGTAAATGAAAAGAATTCTGCTCAAACATGATTTGTTTGTCTATTACTGTAGCACTATTTCTTTATGCATACAAGTGACATGGCTACAGATTGCAAAGAAGAAAGAACAAGATGTGTTTGTAAAACAAGAATGCCCCCGTATTTCACATGCCAGTGAAAGGGGCTTGTCATAGGGATTATGCATGTGAAATATGAAAGGTCTATCCCTTACCATTCAAACGTTATGGCCAATGTTAACAGTTTTTAAAATGTAGGTCAAAATTCAAGGTAAAGTTCAAACATTTTGGTACCGGTACCAGATAAAAAGACTTGCCATAAGGAACACATATGTGAAACATCAAAGCCCTAGCACATTCCATTCAATAGTTATAGCTAAGGTTAAAGTTTTTGAAAAGAAGGTCAAACTTCAAGGTCAGGAGGTCAAAAGATTTGGTACCCATAGAAAGATCTTGTCATAAGAAGCAAACATATGAAATATCAAAGCTGTAGTACTTACCATTCAAAAGTTATATAGCTAGGGTTAAAGTTTTTGAAAAGTAGGTCAAACTTCCAAGGTCAAGGTCAGGAGGTCAAAAAATTTGGTACCCACGGAAAGGTCTTGTCATAAGAAGCATACATGTGAAATATCAAAGCCCTAGTACTTACCTATAAAAATGATATAGCTATAAGGTTAAAGTTTTTGAAAAGGTCAAACTTCAAGGTCACATGTGAAATATCAAAACCCATAGCACTTACCATTCAAAAGTTATAGCCAAGGTTAAAGTTCAAACAGAATGATAGACTGGACAAAAACAATATGCCCCCGATCTTCAATCACGGGGGCATAAAGGGGGGGGGGTAACATGTGATAAAAAGAATCTCCCATGGGTTGTGGTTTGATAGAATTTATATCCAACCACAACCCATGGAAGATTCTATATATATACTACAATCGGCCTTCTGGTATTCTTATTATATATATAATTTATATTTAAATAATATATATATTAGAATTATCTTCAATCAAATACATATATTACCATTGACTTCTTCCAGTGTTTTCAAAAAATAAGCAGCAATCTTCTTTGGGTTCTTATTACTGATGCCTGCCTCACACCAGAGGACATACCTAGAGAACCTGAATAAGTAATAATTAATTAATTAATCTAAAGTTTGTATGACCTCATTGCGATGTTTGTGTACTAGGTAACACATTACAAGATTGCTCTGACGTCTATGTTTTTAATCCAATTTTGCACCAATCAATAATTGATCATTTCATTACATTTTGATATTAAAATACTCGAATGAATTAATCATTATGAAATGAATAATTTCAATTCATGTCAACAAACGTTTGAATGTTCAGATATATATCAATTATTTAAAGCAAGCTAAGGTGTAGTCTAATCATTCAGTGTGGCCCCATCATGACCCCAGGAGTAACCAACAAACTTGAACAGTAATACATCCAAATGTTAAGATACTATATATTTTCCTAAAAGTTTTGCGATTTGTGATCATGTACTTCTTGAGAACTTTGTATACCGCATAATATGGGTAACCATGAAAGTTCTTCAATCATCCGATAACACTGTGCCTAGATCTGCAGTTTCAGCACTATCTTTTTTTTATTTCAGATTTATTTTTGACAACATAAAGTTGGATGACATTGCATTGAATAATAAATTAAAAAGTGTACACAGTGCACTGCAGCATGTAGTGTTGATTTGACTCACCCATCGATACACCCACTTATATGTATCCCATAAGGACTCAGTTTGTCATATTGATCTGAAAAATAAGAAAGATGTGCCTATGAAATATCAATGCTGCCCTAAACAGTGATATCAAAAGAAACATTCAGCCTTTAAATGATATTAACTATATGTAAGTGTAAGGTTTGTAAAAATAGGTCAATTCCAAGGCTATAGTCACTGGGGCATAAAAAAAATCCACACTATGCATTTCATTTAGTTTAGTAGTCATGATATCTTTGAAAATAATTTTATCTTCATTTTTTGTAAAAATACAGATTATGCTACTTTAAGACTAGTAAATATTTTGCAAAGTGAGTGAATTAATATTTTCCCTTGAAAAGTTCTTACCTATATGCCAGAGCCAATTTGGACCTACAACACATTGACATATATCACTATATTTAGGGTGCTAATGTTATAATACATACAAGGTAAAAGTACAACATTCCGGTATATTAAGAATTAAATATTTTTTTCTGGTAATACACAAGCCTATGAAGCACAACGGAAATGTTTTAGCATCCGAATAACAAAACAATTTTCACCTTTACTAAGGTACTTTCGCCGTTTCAACTTATTTCCCTTTCTGTTACAAATTCCAACAGGGTCTAATGCATGCATTATATCCCTTACCAGTTCTCTACAAATAAGAATTGTTTTCATGAAATTATACATAAGCTCTGAGTGTATACTTTTGATGTATGCATTCATGTTTTAATGGTGTTGGCACTATTAACTTCCTGCCAAGTCATGAATATCAGTAATATTATTTTCATGAGATTCATGACTTAGCAAGAAGTTAGTGCCAAAGCCATAGGTACACATTTGATAAGGAAATTCATCAATTAAAAGATCTTTCTAATCAATGAGCCTAATGTCCATTGCCAACCAGCAACATTTGCTCTAAAATAAATAATGATTTTCAATTCATAAATCACATAATTTTATGCAATCTGCATGTACATGTTGGTGTTCCACATTTAAATCGGGAATCAAGAGTAAATCAATAACAACTTTCAACAGAACAAGAATATCGGTAAAACTGATGAATATGCTCCCCGAATTGCATAACACCAATACTTATTTGACGAATGACTTACACAGATGAACCATGACTGTTGAGATAAAGGGTTATTAATATATGCAACGTAAATGTTTAATGACCTCAACCTTTACAAAATGACCTTGTGTAACCTTTGCCAGTTAGTCACTTGCCTATTCCTTGTTTGTGCGACATATGATCAATACCTGTTCAAAAAAAGTTTAATAATAAGAAACATTTTCCTCATACAAGGTATATCTTCTCAATGACCTTGGCTTTGAGAGATATCAGAACAAAAGTCAATAACTGTTGAAATATTGTTGAAATGAAGTTTATTTAAATATACAAGATATGTATTTTAAGTGACCTTGGCCTTCAAAATGACCTTAAGTCACCTTTGACTAAAAGTAATTTGCTTGTTAATCATTTATGTGATATATGATAAATCCTTGTTCAAAAACTGTTGAAACTAGGATTTTTTTTCATTGTATTTTATACATGTTCTCAGTGACCTTGACCTTTAAAAATTACCTTGAGTAACTTTTACCTGAAACCCATTTGTCTGTTAATTATTTGTGGGATACATCTTCCAATCAATACTTGTTCAAAACTGTTAAATAAGGCATTCCCCTATATATGGTATATGCTTTGAATGATCTTGACCTTGGAAAATGACCTTGATCCAAAGTATCATGTCCCAAGGAATATTTGAGATCAATTATGATGAATTTATGATAAAAAAGTTAGGAGGTGTGAACTTGTATGTTAAAAAACTGTTGAAGTAAGGAATATTTAAAAATTGAGTGACCTTGACCTTTTCAAAATGACCTTGAAAGCCTTGGATCACAAGCCCTTATCACAAGGAACATTTGTGGAAAATTGTATCAATTTATGATGACAGATTTTGGAGATATGAGCCCGGATGGATAGAGGGACGGACGGACACGTGGGCGGTCGACTATATGCTCCCTCAAAATTTTTCGGCGAGCATATTACAATATCTTACCTACGAACATTTAATCCATGATTGACTTTCAATATAAAAAACATATCAGAGATGCTTCTGTCACCCTTCTGATGCAGTTCATTCTGTAAGAAAAGCAATATTTTGGTAAATTTGGTGTGTCAAAACTGTCTATGATATCAAATTTCTATTCCAAATATACCAACATTTATATTCATTTCCTTTATTTTTTAATATTGTGGGCAATTTAAGTGAAACTTTATTTTTTGAATAATATTCTTTCAGTTTTGCAAAAGATGACTGACAAAAATGTAAATATCTATCATTATTGGATAGAATCATACATCATATAAAGGTCTGACTGCAGCATATTTTTCATGGAGTGCTTGATAGTCTCAATATATATCATATCACATACTATAAATCAACAAGAGGCCCATCTGAGTAACCATGGTTATGATGTTGTTTAGCAGTGGTGATTTTTAGATTGACAGATATGGGTAGAACAGTATACCCCCTTCGCCTTCGAAACGAGGGTATAGAAATGTTACCTCCAAACAGAACTCTATATGATATAGGATACTGTACTAGAAACTAAGGAATTAATTTTTAAGTTTCGCAATAAGTAATAGACAAAATATAAATTACTGATTTTAAATAGCGGAAGATTCTTTGGAGTAGTCACCTGTATTGTTTGCAGTACAACATCAAATTCACTGAGCTTTTCTGTTCCTCTTCTGATATTCAGCTTTAATTTCGGAATTATTTTCCTTTTTAGATAATCATAGCTGCAATATATATATAAATATAGAACAGTCAATACTGATCACTTTAGTGTCAATAATCCTCCCAATATATGGACAACTATAATAAGCTGAAACAATCAACTCAGGTCATGGTATTGATTTATTGTTTAACAAGATGTGTTTGTGAAACACGAATACGAACAGTGATCAAATTCCTCGTAGTCCTCTAAATAGAATACAAGACGAGTTGGGCAAATCACGGACCCCTGACACCCAGAGTGGGACCAGGTGCTTTAGGAAGGATAAAGCATCCCGTTGACTCCGGTCACACGCCGCCTTGATCAGGGAATACATCCCTAAGGATATACAAGTCAACCTGTCCTAGTGAGCTACTTGCAATCAGCGACCAAATTCCGACCGCACCGGTCACTCTCAATTCCCCCGATGATTCCCTGACATATTTGTTACTGGAATACATACGGCCACCTGTTGGTAACGCGGCCAGCGGCCACTCATAATCCCTTACCCACAGTTAATACACTGTAATAGAGCTGTCTTTGTCAGAATCTGCGTAAATATACGCAGCATATTGATCGAGAGCGACATTGTGTCCGCGGACTTATCAGAGGAAATTCCGCACGTTCAAAAACTCGGAGTTTTAGAAATGTTGGAATTCATCTGCTGACATCGCATTCTCGGGCCTTTCGGCAGAATCAAAAGAAACATTCAGCCTTTAAATGATATTAACTATATGTAAGTGTAAGGTTTGTAAAAATAGGTCAATTCCAAGGCTATAGTCACTGGGGCATAAAAAAAAAATCCACACTATGCATTTCATTTAGTTTAGTAGTCCATGATATCTTTGAAAAATAATTTTATCTTCATTTTTTGTAAAAATACAGATTATGCTACTTTTAAGACTAGTAAATAATTTTGCAAAGTGAGTGAATAATATTTTCCCTTGAAAAGTTCTTACCTATATGCCAGAGCCAATTTGGACCTACAACACATTTGACATATATCACTATATTTAGGGTGCTAATGTTATAATACATACAAGGTAAAAGTACACAATTCCGGTATATTAAGAATTAAATATTTTTTTCTGGTAATACACAAGCCTATGAAGCACAACGGAAATGTTTTAGCATCCGAATAACAAAACAATTTTCACCTTTACTAAAGGTACTTTCGCCGTTTCAACTTATTTCCCTTTCTGTTACAAATTCCAACAGGGTCTAATGCATGCATTATATCCCTTACCAGTTCTCTACAAATAGAATTGTTTCTACGATTATACATAAGCTCTGAGTGTATACTTTTGATGTATGCATTCATGTTTTAATGGTGTTGGCACTATTAACTTCCTGCCAAGTCATGAATATCAGTAATATTATTTTCATGAGATTCATGACTTAGCAAGAAGTTAGTGCCAAAGCCATAGGTAACACATTTGATAAGGAATTCATCAATTAAAAGATCTTTCTAATCAATGAGCCTAATGTCCATTGCCAACCAGCAACATTTGCTCTAAAATAAATAATGATTTTCAATTCATAATATCACATAATTTATGCAATCTGCATGTACATGTTGGTGTTCCACATTTAAATCGGGAATCAAGAGTAAATCAATAACAACTTTCAACAGAACAAGAATATCGGTAAACTGATGAATATGCTCCCCGATTGCATAACACCAATACTTATTTGACGAATGACTTACACAATGAACCATGACTGTTGAGATAAGGGTTATTAATTATGCAACGTAAATGTTTAATGACCTCAACCTTTACAAAATGACCTTGTGTAACCTTTGCCAGTTAGTCACTTGCCTATTCCTTGTTGTGCGACATATGATCAATACCTGTTCAAAAAAAGTTTAATAATAAGAAACATTTTCCTCATACAAGGTATATCTTTCTCAATGACCTTGGCTTTGAGAGATATCAGAACAAAAGTCAATAACTGTTGAAATATTGTTGAAATGAAGTTTATTTAAATATACAAGATATGTATTTTAAGTGACCTTGGCCTTCACAAATGACCTTAAGTCACCTTTGACTAAAAGTAATTTGCTTGTTAATCATTTATGTGATATATGATCAATCCTTGTTCAAAAACTGTTGAAACTAGGATTTTTTTTTCATTGTATTTTATACATGTTCTCAGTGACCTTGACCTTTAAAAATTACCTTGAGTAACTTTTACCTGAACCCATTTGTCTGTTAATTATTTGTGGGATACATCTTCCAATCAATACTTGTTCAAAACTGTTAAAATAAGGCACTTCCCCCTATATATGGTATATGCTTTGAATGATCTTGACCTTGGAAAATGACCTTGATCCAAAGTATCATGTCCCAAGGAATATTTGAGATCAATTATGATGAATTTATGAATAAAAGTTAGGAGGTTGTGAACTTGTTATGTTAAAAAACTGTTGAAGTAGGAATATTTAAAAATTGAGTGACCTTGACCTTTTCAAAATGACCTTGAAAGCCTTGGATCACAAGCCCTTATCACAAGGAACATTTGTGGAAAATTGTATCAATTTATGATGACAGATTTTGGAGATATGAGCCCGGATGGATAGAGGGACGGACGGACACGTGGGCGGTCGACTATATGCTCCCTCAAAATTTCGGCGAGCATATTACAATATCTTACCTACGAACATTAATCCATGATTGACTTTCAATATAAAAAACATATCAGAGATGCTTCTGTCACCCTTCTGATGCAGTTCATTCTGTAAGAAAAGCAATATTTTGTAAATTTGGTGTGTCAAAACTGTCTATGTATCAAATTTCTATTCCAAATATACCAACATTTATATTCATTTCCTTTATTTTTTAATATTTGTGGGCAATTTAAGTGAAACTTTATTTTTTTGAATAATATTCTTTCAGTTTTGCAAGATGATGACAAAAATGTAAATATCATCATTATTGGATAGAATCATACATCATATAAAGGTCTGACTGCAGCATATTTTTCATGGAGTGCTTGATAGTTCAATATATATCATATCACATACTATAAATCAACAAGAGGCCCATCTGAGTAACCATGGTTATGATGTTGTTTAGCAGTGGTGATTTTTAGATTGACAGATATGGGTAGAACAGTATACCCCCTTCGCCTTCGAAACGAGGGTATAGAAATGTTACCTCCAAACAGAACTCTATATGATTATAGGATACTGTACTAGAAACTAAGGATTAATTTTTAAGTTTCGCAATAAGTAATAGACAAAATATAAATTACTGATTTTAAATAGCGGAAAGATTCTTTGGAGTAGTCACCTGTATTGTTTGCAGTACAACATCAATTCACTGAGCTTTTGTTCCTCTTGCTGATATTCAGCTTTAATTTCGGAATTATTTTCCTTTTTAGATATCAATAGCTGCAATTATATATAAAATATAGAACAGTCAATACTGATCACTTTAGTGTCAATAATCCTCCCAATATATGGACAACTATAATAAGCTGAAACAATCAACTCAGGTCATGGTATTGATTTATTGTTTAACAAGATGTGTTTGTGAAACACGAATGCCCCGTATTCCACATGCCATTGGAAGGGGCTTGTCATAAGGATTATGCATGTGAAATATGAAAGGTTTATCCCTTACCATTCAAATGTTACGCCCAATGTTAAAGTTTTTAAAATGTAGGTCAAAATTCAAGGTCAAACATTTTGGCTTTTTTTGAAAAGTAGGTCTAAGTTCAAAATCAAGGTCAGGAGGTCAAAAGTTTAGTAGGTCAAACTTCAAGGTCAAGGTCAGGAGGTTCAACAGTGTTGGTACTCGCGGAAAGGTCTTGTCATAAGAAACATACATGTGAAATATCAAAGCCCTAAGTACTTACCATTCAAAAGTTATAGCTAAGGTTAAAGTTTTTGAAAAGTAGGTCACTTCAAGGTCAAGGTCAGGAGGTCAAAATGTTTGGTACCTACAGAAAGGTCTTGTCATAAGAAACATACATGAAAATATCAAAGCCCTAGTAATTACCATTTCAAAGTTATAGCGAGAGGTTAATATTTCAGACAGAATGACAGACAGGACAAAACAATACACCCCCCCCCTTTA
>CAJDSM010037087.1:1446-28178 GCA_903981925.1 Ostrea lurida
CTGGTGTGAAGCCCTGATAGGGGTCCAGGGGCGGCGCTTCTGGAAGTTCCTGAACTTAGCAGATTTTCTAAGGCGTCAAATATCTCTCCCATGTTGCCATTTTCACTATTCTCTATCATTTTTAATGATATGAATCTTTATATAAATTGACACAAAATTAAAGAGTTGTTTGGAAACAATAGATAGATAAAAGTAATAATAGTCAAGATCTCGTCATTTATTTTTCTTGGAGTGGAAAACGATTACCTCCGTTATAGTTTTTTGTTGTTGCTATAAACACGAGACCATGTTTTACTTTGAATTGAAAATCTTAGAGGGTGTTCCCTCCCTTAGATCCGCCACTGGCTGATATTTGTATTTTCATTTATATTTTATAAGAAAAACGGACCGTTACGACCGTGTGTTGTTCCTCAACAGGTTGAAATTTCTCGTCACTTGTTTGCGACAAATATCTTTGTAAAGAAAATCAGTTGAATTGTGTGCTTTGTTACTTATGCATATGATTTATTATAAATGTATGACATTCAGTACGTGTTGTGTGGGGATAACATTGAACATGTCCACCCCCACGAAAGTCATTGTCAATATCGGCTGCTTCTCGATTTTCAAATTTATGTTTGATAATTTTCAATGTTACCCTCAACTACTTTGTATACAAATGTTATACTGTTTTCAACAAAATGAGGGTTTTTTTAGCATTTGATTTCTTTCGTGCACGGGTACTCGAGTGTTATTCTCTATGGTAACTAACATTCCGACTAATGATCCATCAGAAAAGGGTGTTATTGATGGTGAAGATATATGGTGGGGGCGTTCCCCGTTAAGGGGCGTCACCTGTTTCTGTTGTTATTTACAACTTGTTTACATGCACGATTTGACTGTCAAGGCGCGTGGGTGAACATTTTTAACGAATTGCCTTTAAATATTTTAAGTGAATGTGAAGACGTCATCGATATCAATTTCCATTTCAAAATCTTATTATTTCCGTTTTATTTCACTGTTCGGTGGGTTTGTCAACAAAAGAATATGTGTACGCTAATTCATGTCTTTGTAAATCCATACTAGTATCTAATTTTAAATGTAATCACGAGTTACCTTACAACAATGTCAGAGATGGTTATTTAAGATTAACGGATACAAATGAACATGACATCACCTTGCATCCGCGTAGTATTCCGAAACTAAGGTTTAGGGTTTTAAAGCATGATACAGAACTAATTGGAACACTAGTAGATACTTAATTTAGTGCAACGGTACAATGTATTGTTACAAGTAGAATTGAGCGTGATTTCGAGAGAATATTTATTATTAGGCGATTCCGACAATTTGTTACCTCAGTCATTACAGAGAAGGAAATAGACAGATCATCAACGCCCTGAATAAAAACAAAATGGACTGCATTTAGTCATTCTGATGTTTTTTAATAAATAAAAGTCAATTACCAAATTTGAAAATATGGGGTCTGAGAAAACGATTTATGCAAAAGTTATATGATATGCTTCTTATTTGAAATTAGACTGTATCTGAATATCGGTCACTAGTAGTATGCTGACGCTTCACATAAGTGACAGCACATTGAGATTCATTTGATGAGGAAAACCTTGCACTTCACTTGATCACCAAATATCGCCGTAAGTACAACCCTTAAGTATGCGCATCAACACTGTTTGATCGCGAACACAAGACAATTTATGTAGCAGATCGTACGTCGATGTGGATTCAAAACATGTTAATTACTTGCTAAACGAGAAACTTAATGAGCAAGTTCAATGAGCGGTCAACTAATGCAAAATATGGTTTTCTCGTCGACGAAAAAATCAACGTTACATGACCTGGCCAGCCAGGGTAAACCATGACACTAACCTGCCGGCAATGAACCATAACTATTGATTCAGTAAAGGTCATCCTAATATAGACATCACTAAAGAGTAAAGAAAGTCCAGAACACAGGTTGTTTAATTTTATTATACTTAACCGTATGTTTAAAGGGCATGACACATGTCTGAGCTTGAAATTTTTCCAATTATTTAGAATTTCCATGTTTTTAATGTATTACAATGCTCATTAAGTATTTCTAATGTTATCAGCAAAAATATTGAACGTCATTTGTTGACGTTACAAGAAGAATACAAGCATCATCCAATCCTCACAATGTAAACAAGCCGAGCCATTTTTTGTTTACATAAGAACTAATTCACAGAAACTACCATGTTTAAAAACAAAAATAGATGTAGAGAATCACTAGAAACTGTTTTAATTGTGTTCAGAATGAACTTGTCGATATGAAAAAAATTCGCTTTAAACGAGCGTACTACTAGTCGTATTCAATGTAGGTAACAAAAACATGACCAAGCTTTGTTTACATAGTGATTTAATTGATTGTGCTATATCTGCAACTTGTCTATACGCATTCACACAAACGACCTTTCAAGTTTGAGACAAATCCTAAGTCATGTAACATTAAAAAATGGAAATCTAATATCTTGACATTTTACCTCAGAACGATGTCCATGCCCCTTTAAACTGAAAAAAAAATAACCAAAATTTATGAAACTATTGTACAAAATACTGAATATACATACTCCCCCCAGCTAAAAAAAAATGACGATCCCTCATTTGCCGTTTGATTTTCAAAATGTCCAGTGGTGACACTTGGCTGGCACTCCGTTTTGAGAGTTCTCAAACTAGCTGTAGTCCTGGATAGTCGAAGTCACAACACCGATTTTCTGAACCAGTCCTCTTATGCAGGGATGCAGTTGCAACAATCTGAGATTGAATTCATCAGAACGCATTCATGCTGGTTGTTTCCTCTGCCTAGTCGACCTTCAACTTATGGTGGAGTGATGTTGATGATTTGCCTCCAAGGTTCATCCTCCTGTACCTCTCTTATTGTCGTTCAAAAAATCCACCATAACTTCTAACTGTTGGAAGTCCTGTCCACAACCTCTGTTGCCTAGGGATAGGCCCTTTCTGACTCCAACATCCGTCGATGTCTCTTCCTGCTGTTCATCCTGTTGTAGATTGTCTGCAACTGTGTCCAAACACTGCCATCGTCAACTTCCGGCTGAACAAACTAAGACAATCCTGCGTACATCTATCATCTGAAGAAGTCTTCTTCAGTACCGAAATCTCCTTCGACACTGAATTCTCTCAGGTCTGAGTAAGAGTATGAGCGATGTTTCCATGTGAGTAATCCCAGTTTTCCGAATATAGTAATCTACAGGGGAGTAGTAAGTTTCGATGTAAATTTCCTTTTTCCTGCCACTTCCATCTCTTTCCTCACTGTAACATACAGGAATATCTGGATTTGGTCTTAGTTCTTTGATAGATGTAGGATATTCTTGACTCCCATTTATCAGCTAATTTATGTTCTTCCATCAAAGGCGTTGATCTTATACTACACTTTGGCTCCTTTACATAAAGTGGCTCCTTTTGCTCTATATAAGATCAATGAATTTATATTTTTTCGGGTGATGCAGGTATCACGAATTTTAGACGGTAAAGACTTCATCAATGCGCGAAGCGCATTGATGAAAAGTTTTACCGTCTAAAATCTCGGGGATGATAACCTGCTAATCTCACCCGAAAAAATATAGATGTATTTCTTATCATTATAATTTACATTCAGCAACAAAAATAATTCTTAGTGACATTTACTTGTTTGTTCAGTATGTGATCAACAATCACCTCAAGTTTTATATGGTGTTTTAACAATGAGAGATACGGCGCTATATGTCCCTCACGTGAATTATAAAATTAAATGATATCATAATCCTCCTCTGGTTCTCACGACGACTTCTGCCGATATTTCTGCTTGCCTTCTGGTGGGCGCTATTCTAGTCTTTCCCTGAGATTACCAATGTAGTCGGTCTCTTTGACTGCTCTCTAGTCCTGCTTATGTCGACTGGTAACCGTGGATCTCCTCCAAAACATCAACAATAGTAAGGAATAACCTTAGAGTCATGCCTGGTGCTGTATAGAGGTAAGAACACAAGAGGTGCAACATACTTCTTCCAGTCTTTCTTTTGGTCGGTCACTAGTGTTCCAAGCATGCTCAGTAACGTGCGTCCCTACGTGGGCGCCAAATGTTCATGCCTCTGCTGGGATTTGAACCCGGGTCCTCTGGCATAACAGTCGAGTGCTCTACCGATCGAGCTAAAGGGTTAACCCACTAGCCAGAGCAAGTAGGAAGGCCTGTATCACACACTGCCACAATTATATTCAAACTCAGTAATCTATTTTTGTACCTGGTTATTGGCTACTAAGTAGATCTAGTTTTTCTGACCTTCAAGCACTTACAGACTCACAGTCAAAAAACGTACGTCACACATAGACTACATAGTTTGGTTCCCTGTTCAGCTAGCCAGGGGACCAGGGTAATATTTGCATCACGGAAAAAATTCGATATGGATCTAATATGAAATCTTCCAGCTGTATTGGTCAAATCCTCCCTTTTTTCTTGGGTATTATAATGTTTTACGATGTCACCGATAGCTAGGGTCGTTTGACTCGATCGTCATCATGCTCTTTTTCAAGAAGAAATGAGTTCCATGCGCTACTCGCATTTCAGCGCGCCTCCTGGTGAGAGAATTGCATATACCTTAATTGTCACTATAACTTTTGCACTTTTCTCGCGTTTTTCGCACAACTTTAAATAAAATTTACTTACTTACATGTACATACATACATATATACATACATTCTGTTTGCATTAGTTACCATTTCCGCAGCAGTATAAAGTTACCACAACTTCGTAAATTCAGTGAAAATCTGATATTATGTCGCCAAAATCCATGTTGCTTTAAAGTATTAACGAACTAAGAGAAATGTGCGTTCAATTTCTAAAGTCCTTGCAAAAAATCACTTTCGGTGCAAGCGGGAGATTTCATATCTTGAAATATAAAGTTTTTCTTGACAATGCGTGGGTAGATTAAAAACATTCAGCATATCTTTAATAGTGTCGATCTTTGAGGTATTTTTCGTGAACAATGGTCGCTTATAACAGCACCAGAAAAGTTCGAAGCATAATTTGCAGAAATACGTGTTTCCTGCCGCGTGAAACTCGAGACGGTAAAATTGGTAGCGATTGCTCCATCGCTAAACGCTCGGCATTTTAGATTATCTTAAAAACGGAGGTCCCGCGTCACGGCAGGCGTAGGCACGTTATAGGGACTGACTCAAAATTTTTCTCCATAATTTTGTTTGTCGCTTTTTATGATCTAAATATCTTGTCTGATGTGTTTGTGACTGTGCAGCATCAAAATGCATTAATTTTCAAAATTAGCAATCCGTATTCAGTTTGTAAATATAAACACCGGATATGTAGCGTGAAACTTAATAATACTATTACTAGCACTGAGGCGGCTGAATCCCCTCAGTTAACTTTCTGTGGACCTGGTAGATTCAAAATGATTACGCAATATATACAGATAAAGGTTGAGACTACTTGTCTTTAATCAATTATATACATGTACATTAGTTCAAAGAAGCTCTTGAGCAATCGGCTCCTACAGCTCGATTGGCTCCCGAGACTCTTGGATCTTGAGAGCTCTTTACTAGCAATACCGGCTCTTACAGCTCGGCTGCTCAGTTAGGCTCTTTTCAGCTCTTCTTGGCTCCCACGGTCACTTTCTTGGTAATAAACTACTATTAAAGCAAGGTAAGACTTGTTCTGTCACGTATAAAGCTTTATATATATTTATTAATTCTTAAAGCCCTTATTACCTTGTAACTCCTAAACGTTCCGTTTTCAGCTTCAACTTCGAACTGATTCAATTATGCGGCTTCGATTGTATTTATACTTTTTGACAGTCGGCACACCTCGGTAGCGCTACGATCTTGAATGGCATGCTAGCTAGGCTAGCCCTGGCGTAGCGAAAACAAGCGTTATTTTATACAGAGCGTTCAAGATACCTAGATTTCTAGGCTAGCGGCTAAGATCTTGAACGCAGCCATGATGTAGGTTCCGGAATCAGCCGAGGTTCGCCGAATGACTTTTTGAAGCACACGAGCGCCACCTAGCGAAATATAATTGTGAAAATACAGCAGGTACTACACTGGAATAACTTTTTACGGATTGTCTCAGATACAACGATACATTTGGGGTGGCGGTCATTGTGCGGAAATCGGGCGATGACTCTGCAAATCATAATTTCCTGAGCTAACACTTGAATAAATGTGAAAAAATTCATGTTTACTCTACTTGTTGGTCTTTTTCCTCCTACGGAACCGCCATGCAATGTAGCGCATAACCGCCATTCCAAATGTAGCGTGATAAAAAGACTCGAGTCTTTGTTTTCATAACAAAGAGTTACGCTAAAATATCGCTCTAACCCTTGCATTCTAAAGGTCGAAAATTTGAATGTAGAATTTAAATCAGTTATGTCTTCAATGTTTTACATCAAAAATAAAAAATCTTTTGATCAAAAATCGTGTGTCAGTCCCTTTTTAAAGTATTTTCACTGCTACAGCCCAGGAGCCGTTTTCATCAAAGGGTCGTAGACTTACGCCCTAATTTAAGGCTAGTCAGAGGGCTTACGCCAATACTTAGTCGGGCGTATTTTCTGTTTCACGAAGCGGCGTAAGTTTTAGTCTTGGTATAAGTTACGCCCTTAACCAACGTACTTATGCGCATGTGCAAAGAATACAACCAACCCGATCACTTCAAAACTTAAATGGGATACGAGAGAAGAGAAAGAGAGAAGAGAGAGAGAGAGAGAGAGAGAGAGAGAGAGAGAGAGAGAGAGAGAGAGAGGAGAGGAGAGAGGGGGGGGGGCGCAGCAACACATACATTCATGAAATGCATTTTATTATACAATTGTCGTTTTATATGTGTTTTAAACTTAAAAAATAATACTTCCCAATCCATCCGCTATTCCCGGGGTTGATTTGAAAATCACTGATTACATGACCAAGGAAACTAGGAAAAGGATATCATATACTATCTATCACATGCTTTTCAAAAAGACAAAAGAGTCTTTAAAGTATAATACTTATTCGTTTCATATTTTTTTATATAAGAAAATAAAATCTGCATTATGAATCATTGCAATGATTACTCCATTAATATCAGAAGTGACATGCTTCTAATCCTAATGGAAATTGAGCTGATGTGATACCCTCTCTCCCCCTCTCTCTCTCTCTCTCTCTCTCTCTCTCTCTCTCTCTCTTCTACCCTCTCTCTCTCTCTGTCTCTCTCTCTCTCTCTTCTCTCTCTCTCTCTCACATTAAAAGTTGCTCTTATACCCATCATCGATGGGGAGATAGCGGGGAGAGGGACATATTGTTTAATGCCAATTTACAAATCTTAGTTTTTTTAATACATAGGAATGGTCGATCTTTAAAGATTTATTGTATCTATTGTTCAACAATGATTTAAAATAATGTTGATATAGGTGTAAATGCATCAACTGAAATATTACACTAAGTTAATTCATTATTTTCTCAATGTCAAGAAGTGTGATAGTGCAAGATGATATTGGGGAACCTTTTAAACAAATAAAATTTGTAAGCAAAGCTTTATATCTTTTAATTTCAATATATAAACAAACATATGCGTTCATCAGCATTTGATCCGCCCAAGGTTTTTTATTTTGATTTTAGTATTTTTTAAGAATGTATTTTCGTAGTGTTAAATTACTATGAAAGGATATAAAATTTGGCCAGCGGTCGACTGCAAAGCCCTCTATTCTCGTTAATTGTGTTAAATGTCGGAGGTTCTATACTTGTTCAAAGAATTGAAAACTCAACTGGACTGATGACCAGCGTAAAATACTGGGATAAAAAAACGTTGATGAAGCATATAATAATGTTATTTTTGAAAAGTTTTCCGACAAGTTGTCAAGCGAAAAATAGGCAATGGGGAGTACAATTGCAAAAACAGTAGTTTTGTGATAATCTATCAAATAGGATTATTATAGATATATCGCACAAAACAAAACTTATTCATAATTATATGCTTTTACGACGACCCGACTCGCACCTTAACGCCCCCCACCCCCCCCCCCCCCCCCCCCACACACTACTACAATTGAGTAATATTGTTTTTTAAAACTTAACGTGCCAAATTAAAGGTCACAAACAATTTTTCACCTATATTTTTCATTGAAAACCATGTTTTTTCAAATGAGTCTTCCAAAGATGCATATTTGTTCTGATATGAATGAAAATTTACCACTAAATGAGAATAAATGGGGATCATTACCATAATTTGGGGAATAATTTCATTCTCCTTTGCAGAAAATATGCTATCTGAAACACAAAGTAAGTTTTTTAAAACTCCTTTTCTCTATATATCCTTTACAAGAGAATTGATCCCAATAATTTAGTTCACTGAATAAATTCATCAAAAGTTAATAATCACTGGTTGGATGAAAAATTAAAATCAATGGACGAAACTGCAAATCTTTCTGATCTGATGGTACAATTTCATCTGAATTCTGTCGAAATAAAAAACACAAGAGCTTGTGAGGAAAAAGCGGATTTTCAATGAAATATATAGTACATTTGTAAAAAATGTTTTGTGACTTTTAATTGCACGCAAGTGTACGTTTATCATTTTTGTTTTTATTCTCTTTTCATTTGCATTTTTACAGAAAGAGAGTGCACGGCTTTGATATATGAATATCAAATTATTAATTCAAATATAGAGAATAAGTACTAAGTTTATGTTTTAAATGTTTATTTCATAAATACGCCGGCAGGGGGGGGGGTGTCTTCCTATATCTTGGTATACACAGATGTCCTGCTAGAATGGGTCACTTTTTTGACAAGTCCAATATATCAATGGGATGCAGTTTTACATCAATCTGCTATATCAATGGAGTAGACAATTTGACATGACATTACATCAATGGGTGGTAAATTTATCCGATGGGAAAACATCCTCTAATACACTTATGACTTTCCCACGATATAACTACATGTTCAACGCGGGTATTAGAAAACAATATGCACTATACTTGCATGAAAAGCAACTACAGTGTACATGAACAGATCATAAGTTTAATATGAAATTATGATCGGGCCAGAATTTTCAACGGAAATATATGAACGAGTATGGTTTAAAAAATATTGAATATATGAATGGGGAAAGTTTGAAAATCTGTAACCCAAAAGTGTAGGTTGAGACCCCCTCCCCCATCATCCCGGCATAAATATTCTAGTGATTTGTCTTGTCTCGATTATATCCCTCTTCTTCCTTAGTACTTACACGCCGATTTCTTCTCCGAAGCTACATTTGTTTACGCCCTAGTTACGCCTACCTCTGACCAGGTGTAAAATTTGGCTTAACTTAAGGCCGGTATATGTTACGCTCTTTGATGAAACAGAAAATTGGTCTTAGACTTTGTGTTAGTCCGGGACTTACGCCTGGCGTAAATTTACGCCGGGCGTACGACCTTTGATGGTTGTTGGTACTTCACCTTAACTACCACTGGTGACGCCTCAATATAAACTTGTGGGGGTCCGGGTTAGAATAGGTCCCCAGCATCCCCTTGCCTGTCGTAAGAGACGACTGAATAGGGCGGTCCTTCGGATGAGACCGGAAAAATTGAGGTTCCGTGTCACAGCATGTGTGGTACGATAAAGATCCCTCCTTGCTCAATGGCCCTGAGCCTAACTTTTGCAGCCCTTCGCCGGCAATGGTGACGTTTCCATATGAGTGAAATATTCTCGAGTGGGACGTAAAACAATAAATAATCAATCTCAGTATGAGTAAATAATTCTCTAGGGGTCACAAGACGTAAAACGAACAAACAATGAAATAATCATCATAGTGATACCATGATGTATAACCTTGTGACCTTTGCCTTAACCAAAACAGCAAAGTCATGCTAGTAATATTGGTGTCGAGACAGAATATATTTACAGTTACTGTAAACGTATTATATTTAGCGGAAACTTGATTTTCTAACAGTGAGCATGGGGATAGGGGAAGACTTTGCTTTAGTGTTTCAAGAAATTGAATTTTATCAATAATATTAATAAAAGTTCTGAATAAAGAATTTTTAAGAGATATGTATAAATTAGAATATGAATAACTGTAATCAATGCGTTTCATTATTCAACGAATATTATGAATTTACGAGTTTAATCGAAGTTTTTACAAGTACTCCTCCAAGTGCCAGTGTGTAAAATATATAGAATATAGAAGCAATTCACTATGGGATTTCCAGATATTAATTCAATAAATAGATAGATAATAACAAGTAATTTTGGTTTAAATATGCTGCGGCTTCAAATATTGTAAATTTTGTATATTTTGATTGCTGTTTTGCGTTAAATCTCAATCTACAGCCAGTACAACCAGTCCAGCCATCATCATGTGACACAGATCCGGGGTATGCCTTTCAACTAAAACTCCGATGTTTTGCCCCATTTGCCTATCTTTGTGCTGATGCGTTTACATTTTAGAAATCAATTCCCAACTGCAATCTAGTTGCCTAATTAAAAATAGCCGGGGTTGAAGGGCATGGACAAAATATAGGGGACAAGAATATGTTGGTCCTTTCTGTATGTTTCTTTGGAAATATAATATTCAAAATTTTAGCGGCTGATTTCATGCTTTGCATTAAAATTATCTTGTTCCTCCTTTTGTCCGTCATAATACATGCCCCTGTTGGCGGTGTACTTGATTTAGTGGAAGTAGTCATCCGCCAAAATCGCTAAATCCACAGTAAAATATAATACGTTTACAGTATATTGTGATCCTTTGGGGCTAGGTTTGAGCCACAGTACGGGGTAAACAATTTTCATGGGAATAAAGAATGATAAAATTAAAATTGCTGAATAACGGCAGGGCCAACGTCATTCAGATGAGCGATGTGGCCCATGGGTCTCTTGCTCGACTTCTTCGCAAAAAACTGATCTGACTTCAGCCAAAGATATGACATCCTTTTAAAATCTTCTCAAAAACCACACGACCAACTTCAAACTTGGCATAAATCTTCCTTGGTAAAGGAGATCTATGCAAGTTTGTTCAAATGAAGTCTCAAAAAAAAAACAAAAAAAAAACAAAAAAAACCACAGACCTGTTTGCTGGGGGTAATCAAGAAAATGCAAAAATAGGGCGAGTCATTTAAAAAAAGTTTATATTTTACTTTTTTTCTTTTGGTTGTTGTTTTAATGTTGTTTATTTTTTATTTTGATGGGTTTTTTTCCTGACATGTGCCATGCCAGTTCTATTACCGAAGCAGTCCTTGATTGTTACCATTCATTGATAAATAATTGCTTTTAATTATTAATTGCAAACACAATGCTATGGTTACCCAACCATGAAGCTTGGACTTGGGGTGTACCACGTGATTTGGTTTGGGCGAAAATCTTTTGCTTGGGGTGTGAAACATTGCTTATAGTTTCAATTCTTGTGGCATACTGTGCCACTTTGTAGGTCGCTAACTGCATTAGGTGCACAAATCTGGAACACAGACCTGTTTGCGGCAAACTTGTAACAAACTTTCCACTTTGTTTGGGCCCTTAGTGAAGATTTTCGTTACGGATACGTGACAAGAAATTTGAATAATTTTTCATGCATGAAACCAGTTGGGTACCACTAGAACACCTAGAAATTGCACAAGACTGGTGATGGTAGTAAACCGATCAAGAGAGAGACAGACATGCCATGCTTATCAGGGATTCTGTGTAATTCACTTGGGTTGGTACTGCTGGTGATGTTAGTGGAACATGGCTGGACATTGAAGGTTTTTGGAAACTTTAAGCAAGGTTAGTCAAGTCGTACTTGGAATAACAGAGATATTAGCTTTCTAACGAAAGCCAGTTATATACCCTACATTCTTTATTTTCCACAAACCAATAACATTATATTATATGCTATATATATGACATGTTTTGATTTTATATGATATGATATAGAGATAATTTCACAGTAATTACAGTTTTGTTCATGGCAAGGCGTGCATATAATACAATCGTGCATATAATACAATATATAGAAACAAATTATATTTCATTGATTTTCACTGCATGTCCAAAAGTTTATTTTTCAATTCAATCTTGACTTTCATTTTTGGATGTTTCTAATTGATCGTATATCATTGATTATATGGTTGAAACACGCTGATAATTTTCTTTCATTCATGAGATATCATTATGTAATGTTACGTATCCATTTTCTAATTCAAACCGTATAAAGCTTACTAGTACCCTGAAGGCTAGCTAGATTCCATTTCAGATAATAGCTACTTACTGAGGACATACTTCGTTCTACATCATATACTTCAGACTTCAGGGAAGTTAATTTGGTTTTCATCCGTTATAATGTCGCATTTTTTTTTTACTCAATCACAGATAGTCTTGTATCTTTTTTGTTCATTAAAAACAATCCATATACTACTTGCAGAATGTTAGTCTGTGTCGTTTTTTTAACACTAAGCAGTGCAGGTAACTTAATTATAGGTGGTCAGAACAATGAACAAATAAAATCCCTAAACGCATACATGTGATAATTTTTCAACCCCAAATCTGTACAATGCCTTTGAAAAAGCGTGATTTTGAGTGAAAATATGTACACAAGTTTGCAAAATGTGGTACAAAATCTGAGCTGACGAATATCAAGCATAGAATATTTAATATGTCTATAAATGTATAATGCTGATAAATATTTTCACAAATTTCATAATTTGGTTGTTTTTGTGGCCTTTAAATGCTTCATCATTACTATTCCTTGCATATGTACGATTAGAAAGATTAGAGGAAATTCGGATGATCACATTCGGTAACACACTAAACTTAAAATTAAAGTGATCATAAGCAGTTATTTTACCATGGCATTTAAAAATTTACAAAAACGTTTTCAAGGTCTTAAAATATGCTTTCTAGGAAATTGGCTTTTTTATTTTCATATTATGGTGTCTAAGCCTCTAGCGTTGTGATTTAATTTTTGGTTACCTTTACTTCCTTTAAAACAACATCAAATTCAAAAGATGTCAATTAGCATTGACAGTTATCTATGGATTAGTTTCATCTTAAACCACTTATTTGACCCCCTTTGGACAACTTTTGTCCATGATCTGTCAAGCATATCGAAGTCCAGCAGTACAGAAGTTGGTTTAATAGCAATCAAAACAATGGACTCTAATTTTGGTGAATCAAGGATCCTCTATATGCACTAATGAATTTTTTTTTAGACACTGCGAAAATTAAGTCATAATAAAGTCTTAATATTAAGTTTCAATATATGGTACGGGCCATTTACCCCCAAGTTAAATGTTCAAAGATAATGAAGTATTGATGAAAAGAAATCACCATTGCTCACTTGAATGAAAATAAACATGCAAATAAAGAGTTCAGTTAACTTATCTTCACCTACTGACATGTTACAAATGCTTGAACTGGTTAAGAATTTGGTAATACTTACAATATCAGTGTATATTTCAATTTAGATCTAAGGGCAGATAACTCTAATTATTTAAAATTACTAGCTCCGTAGAGACAATCGGCAATCCTCGGCTAACTCCGCTACGCTCAGTGTGCGAGGTACTAGCCTGGTCCCCTGGCTCCTGACCTTGTGACGCGTAGCTTGGAGCATGGGACAGGGAACCAGGCTAGCGAGGTACGAGCCACGCGCGGAGTTCCGAATGCCGTAGAGAGGGTCCTTAACTGTTATACGGAATTTAAAGAAGTTAGATCTCGAGGTTCTAAGCACAAATGCGCAGTATGCTATAAATTAGTATTTACTGGTTGAATACTAATCCCATTGGTGAAAAAATAATACCCATCTATTACTGAACCCTATTCAGTTGATACATTTTGTGTCAATTCAAATTTTGAAAGGGTTTGGTAGAGACTATATTCTGTAGTGGAGGGATTGATTAACCAAAAAGTTCTAAATCTACAGTTTCTATTTCTTCCAATAAACCTCTATATGTAGACCCCTTAAGGTATATTTCAGTTTTAATTATACAAGTAGCTGAGATTTGGAACCTGTTAAAATAATGTAATTTATTAATTTAGTTAGATATAAATATTGATTCTTTAAAAAAGTCGAAATTAATTTATTTGAAAATCTATGTGAAAATTCAATATTTTGGCCAATAATTTAAAAAAAATCGATCCTAATCCCCACTTTTTTTTACTTCCATTTTAAATTTTTAGACAAGAATTTGAAAATTACGTGAAATTTTAAAAAAGGCTGTACATGAACTTGTACTTGTAGATATTAAACAATGGGACATTAATGCTAAGAAACTTACGGGAAATGTTAAATCCATCGGCAACTAAAGCCATTTTCTTTCAAAGAGCATTGATAAATGTCTACAACCTTAATGTTACTTCATCAAGCAGTGCCACATGCCTCATGATCGGGAGGGCGTGAGTTCGAGCCCCTGTGCTCGGACCGGCCGCGTCAAACCTAAGACGTTACAAAATAGGTAGTGATTGCTCCTTCGCCAAGAGCTCGGCATTTAGAAGTGAGAATCACGGGTCTCTCGGATATGACCTTTAAAACGGAGGTCCCGTGTCACAGCAGGGCTGCGTTCATGATCGTAGCGGCTCGCCTAGGTATCTTGAACGCACGGTATGGATAACGCTTGTTATCGCTACGTCAGGACTAGCCTAGCATGCCGTTCAAGATCGTAGCGCTACCGAGCCCTACGTAGCCGCTACGATCTTGAACGCATCCCGGGTGTTGCACGCAAAAGAACCCTCACTGCTAAAAGCCATATGTGTTAAGCATAGGTCTAAATTTGCAGCCCTTCACCGGCAATGGTGACGTCTCAGTATGAGTGAAATATTCTCAACGGGACGAAAAACAAACAAGTAACAATTCAATCCTACATAAAAAAAATAGTTCCACTTCCACAACCTCTGGACCACAGAAAGGGATGTCCATGGTTAATCTACTAAATACTGTAACCAATAATGGACTACAGGTACAACGCCCAAGCTTTAGACCGGCGTTAGTGGAAACATAACAACCTAATGTAATTTCACTGAAGAAATCTGTCAATTATGTTTGGCCCTTTCCATATATTTAATTAATGTTGTTTAAAGTTAATCATCTTTTTGTGGGTTTTTTTTTTTTGGGGGGGGGGGGATATCGGGCCTTGGATCAGCTCCCGGGATCGGCCCCTTGAATGATCTCGGTCCTCTCTCTGTGGGCCAATACCAGGTCCGATATCAGTGTTGGACTGTGATATTCTGATATCTGAACACTTTAAATCAATAGTAAGTTTTCTCCTTTGGCACAAGTTTAAAGAGAGAGTGCATTTTTACAAAGAAATAGTGTGCCTTACAGACAAGTGCACCTGATGCATGCGCCTACGCATTGCAAACACAAATATGATGTCATCGTGGTAGGGCAAAGGAATTAAATAATAGAATGACTAAACTTTATTTCAATGGATGATTGATAGTTTATCATGCAATACGTGCATGGTGTAAATTAAAGAGAATTTAAAAGACACAGTGATTTGACCCTTCCATCACGTACCCAGTGTCGAGTAAGGATTTGGGTTTCTATTACGATAATGAAGAGCTGGTAGAAAGAAACTAGATACGTTGAGAACTACCGGTTCAAGGCGATCCACGTTTATGGCACCAGTTGTCTAGCAAACGGATAACCACCATTGTCAGTGACACAGAACAAAATGTCTCCTATGTTAGTATATATATCATTTTGGAGAGACATTTCTATATTCGCACATACATGTATATATTCTTTTCAAGATAGGCCTATTGATTTATATAGTTTAAGAGATGTTGATTCCTTTCCTCTGTGTCCCAATGAAAAATCTCTTTCTTATCGAAATAAAGCAGATCTCTCTTAGTTAAAAATTTGCCTCTTTAATTTCTAAGATGAGAAAATATGCTTGAGATATACTCCTTTGCTTGATGGGGATTAGTGATTTGTGAAAGCGGCTTGTCGTAAATTTTTCAATATTTTGTTTTTCAAAGATTTTCATTAATGACTCCATGTGCTAAACACCTTAAAATCCCCTGTAGCTAATGTTTTCTGAACTTGCAAATTTAAAGTTCTACAAAGCGCTATCTGGGATATTAAACTGTAAATATTGTGCTAACACCTACTTAATTAATGCATCAACGAAAAGCATGATGTGACGGTTCCTTTCCAGATATAACCTACGGAAAAGTGTCTTACCTGTATCCTACAAGTTCAAGATGGCGACGATCCGGGACAAATGGTCTACCTTTCAGATCCAGTGTACATCTTAACATTGGAGGACGCCCAGTAAGATTGTCCTTGACCTCTAATCCACGGCAATCTGGGTGTGTCAAGGTCTACCCTCAACGGGAGGATATATGTCACGCCAGTAACGGGGTAAGGAGATACCCAGAACAAATAAGCACCTTTTTTTTAATAAACATGTTGTTTTCATGAAGTTTTATTTTTCATTCATTACTGATGAATACGTACACTAGTTACTCATTGATAACCAAAAAAAAAAAAAAAAAAAAAAACCCACCAACAACAACAACAAAAACATGAAACCTTGAAAAATACGTACCAGTGGGTACAAAGATAGAATAATTTTGTCCAAATCAGTAATAAAACCTTTAAAAGTTTTGAAAGCTGGTGAATGTACATTGCCTTGTCATTGGGGTGGAGGATCCACATTTGTAAGGTGTGGAGAGGCACCTTAATTCTGAGCTCGCTTCCTGTACATCTTGCCGTTTGTCAATTTAGATAAATATGTACCTGCATGAAAGGTAAAGATAACGAACAGTGATCAACTTCGTAAGTCCCAAACAGAACACAAAACAATTAAGAGTTGGGCAAACACGGACCCCTGAACACACCAGAGGTGTAATCAGGTGCCTAGGAGGAGTAAGTATTCCCTGTCGACCGTTTACATCAGCCGTGAGGCGACTGTCTTGATCAGGTAAACGGAGTAATCCGTAGTTAAAATCAGTGTATAAAGAACGACCTAACAACACCAGACAACATTTCACCCAATGGCTGGCCATACTGGCAAACTAGATCGTTATATCGACCATAGAATTTTCAAAATGCTGCCTCTAAGCGTGACTATTGAAGCCCTTGCAACAACATCATTTTTGTCAATAGCCTGCCAATATAGATCATACGCAGAATAAGCTCTTGCATATCGAATAAGTTGAGAGCCAGATACACCATATGCAGGTGATAATGAAATGTTGCTATGCAAATATGGGAAGTTGATGATGGAGAAGCAGAAATCGTCGAGTCTGGCATAAAGTAGAGTTTTAGCTTGCCGTGAATTTCTATGTTTAATAAAATATCCAAGCACGAAGCAGATATGGAAGACTTTGTGGTTTCTTTTATTTCTAGTCCGCTGGGGAATATCGAATCGATATGTGAATGAAAATTATTATTATTAATAGATAAACAATGTTAATATATTGAAATGTCGAATGTATATATATCCGTACATTCTTAATTGACAGGTATTTGTTGGCCTCTACCAGGACCCCTTACACGGTGCTTCAATAGAAATCATGATTTCGCCAGAAGGACATTGTAAAATGGTATGTTGTAATTTTGCTCTCTCTCTCTCTCTCTCTCTCTCTCTCTCTCTCTCTCTCTCTCTTCTCTCTCTCTCTCTTCTCTCTCTCTCTCTCTCATGTCTTTAAACCACTATAAATTATACCCAGCGAATTAGACTAAAAATTTTACACATACAATATTTTCATAGTTTGATTTTATTTCCACGAGAGCAAGGAAGGGGCGGTAGGAATAATATTGATTTCATCTGTTTCTTTCTTTCTATACAGCTCTAATCTAGGTTATAACTTTTATATGAAAAGGTAAAGATACTGAACAGTGATCAATCTCACAAATCTAACAAAAAATGCAAACACGGACCCCTGGTGGGATCAGGAACTTAGGAGAAGTAAACATCCCCCGATATGATCTTTTAGGCCTACGGAAAATGTTACAGCGATTTTTACTACGCGGTTATTAAACAGGAAATTTAACTTATAGTTTCGAATAAACACTGTAAATCAAGAACATAAATTTTGCAACATCAAATTGAATCGATATGAAGATTTAGTATTCTTCTTTTGATTAAAATTGCTTTCATCAATTAATTGAATGAAGAAAATTAAGTAGACTTTTCCATCCAGCACTGCAGAGATTATTCCGTCCTGCTCGTCTTTCAATTCTGTGTCCACTGCACATCGTACTCTCTGTTTCCAAGCCATCTTCCATGTTTTCCAGACATGGTAATTGGCGGTTGTTCGTTACATTAGGTAAGCGTTCGTTTTTGAAAATAGCAGTGTGTTCCGATAACAGTTTCCGGTAAAATGGCACTGAAATTGTCATTTCAAATTGTTCAGTGTATATTTATATCGTTTTACGATTTTTACAGTGTAAAAAGACTTACGAACTATCATTCCATGAGGCTAGTTGTATTCAATTTTAACTTTGAATGTACGTGTTTATTCTTTTGTGATATTAAACTCGTTTGGGGGATTCTACTACACTGTGGGTGTGTGGGAGGATTTATAACTGTGGTGAGGACCACCCCGAGACACCGTTACATTATTCTAACCTAACAAGCTCTTGAGTATTGAATTAATTTAGAGATAAACATCATATGCAAATTAAATTGGACTGATGCTACATAAATATGAGAAGTTGACGTTATAAATAGGCGAAGTTAACATCGTGTTAAACGTAATCATATTCAACAAAAAAAAAACATATACAAAATCGAGTGTTAACACGAACCTCTAACAAAAGCGAAGGCAGGATCAGGTACCATGGGAGAGTAAGCATCCTAGAGCTGTCGACCGGTCACACCCGCCGTGAGCCCTTAGTCGAAATAAAGTGAATGGGATTACCCGTCGTCAAATCTAGTAGGAAAATGACAGTCTAACAAAGGGTATGAAGCAAATCAGTCAACATATAACACGATGTGAAAACCGACGTCATCAAGTTGGGTTGTTGGTTGAACATTTATATTCAATAAAATATCTAGGTATGAAGCAGATGAGGAAGACTCTGAGCTGTTTTTTTTTTATTTGAGTTCATAACTTTTATATCATATAATATACTTGGTTCTTGTTGAACTGAAAGGTCCCTGCTAAAGGTTAATGTCAAATTTAGACAGTGCATATTTTGTAGCATTTTTTCTTTTCAAAGTGACATTAAATTATACCTTATTTTTTGTTTCAGTCCGGAACTTTCATTTTCGGTCATCAGCATTATTACATAGAATCAATCTCCAGAATGAAGTTGTTTCATCAAATACCAGGAGTGCCATTTCTCATCTCAAAGATACCAGCATCCTCACCATACGATTTACGATCAGATTCCGTTGTTCCAGGTTCATTTGAAAATGTGTATATCTTTCAAAACCCATCTAGATAAAATTGACTTGTTTTCAAATTCTAAAAATTCATATGAACACTGTTTTGAAAAAGCAGAGCAGATTTTGAAAGTCAAGATCACAAAAAGATACGTGAAGTTACTAAACATGATAAACAAGTCGAATAGCAGATGTCTGATCATTCTTTCAGCTCCTGGGACCCTGCATTACAAACCTCTGAAAAGAAACGTCCCACGTCGCTACAAAAGATCCGGAACCGTGTACACAGTCGAGCTGTTCCTTGCAATAGACTACAGTATATACACATTGTGAGAATTTTTCAGTTTAATCCGAGGGATACTTTTTCGTGTATGTTCTGCATACACGTGAATATGTGTATATGCTCACACATTTTGTAATCCAACCATTTAAAGATGAAAAATTCTACTTGAAATGTAAACAATATCTTAACTAGATGTGGTATATTCAATCTAATCAAAATAAGATCCTCTCATATCGTTATACTGGAGAAGGGGTAAGCGATAAAAGAGAATGTGATTTTTATTATATTGTCTCTACACTCTTACAGTTTATATTTTAGGTGTATTTAACGTTTCTCTACATCATTTGGACTACATGTAATGCTTCTCTAAATTATGTTTCTAATTCTACTTATTTAACTACATGTATATATAATGCTTCATTACAGTTGGTACAACCAGAATGCCAACATCACCAATGTTCAGGAAAGAAGAAATGCTACCATTAATGATATAAAGCAGTATTATGCCTTCCTTGTCAATGGGGTACACAACAGTTGATATTTGATAAAAAGTGTTCAAAAATATATCATATAATAATATAAAGGCAAAGATAACGAACAGTGATCAATCTCGTAAGTCCCATATAGAATATAAATTGGCGAAGTAAACATTTTTAAACGTAATCATAGTCCCAAAAACATATATATAAAATCGAGTGTAGGGCAACACGGATCTCTGACAAAAGCGAAGTCAGGATCAGATGCCATGGAGGAGTAAGCATCCTCTGCTGACCGGTCGAAATACAAATCAAGAGTTGGGCAAACACAGACCCCTTAACATAGTACCAGGGGTCCTGTACCATATTTTCTAAATCCTCTCAATCTTGTTTACTGTATCCTCTCAACCTTGTTTCTACCAAGGAAATTTCTTCATTTATTGGTGACTATTTCAACCTTAGAAACAAAGGTTTTCTACGAGTTTATCTAAATGCTTAGAAACAAAGGCTTGTTAAAAGTAGGCCTATATTATGTAAAACAAGATGTACATGTACGTTTATTTTTATCTCGACACTAACAATACTTATATGTGCATTCGTTCCAATAAAATTATTGTTTAGAAATAAAACAAACAAAATATTTCAAATCTTACTTCATGTACTTAAGATGTTTACTTCTCTATGTAGGTTGATGTCAGATACAAAAATTTCCCAGGGGCCGCTTACATTATCAATGTCGTGTTTGCAGGGATGTACATTGCTGAGGTGAGCTCTTAGCTATCGTGGCTTTTCGTTAATTCCGAATTATGTGTCCTTTTATGTGATTTGTCCTCTTTGTTGTCGTTGCTTTTAGTTAATTCCGAATTATGTCCTCTCTATGTGATTTCTTCCGTCTTTGCAATTGGATTTCATGATTAACAAATACTATATTACACGAAAGGCAATCACCCCTTGGACTGCAAGTTTAGGCAGCCAGAACAAAATAGATGCTTTCAAAACAATCGATGCCTTCGAAAGTTGGCGGAAGTCGCAGCTGGATTCTAACGCCATCCCAGATCATGACCACGCCATGATGTTCACAAGGTTAGTTTTAGTAAATGAACACGATTGTGTTAATTTCTTTTGATGCTCCCACCAGTTTCATCTGTGTGTGTTTCCTTTGTATTTAGGTATGATTTAGCCTTTGAGGACGACGGAAATATCGCAGGTGAGTTAACATTCAAGATATTTGTTCAAGAGGAAGTCAACTTTCATCAGCAATAATTCGGCCTTTCATTGATTTTTGCAGGATTTGCTTACACGAGCTCGATTTGTTCTTCCGGATCTATTTCTCTCATCGAGGAGAATTTTGACCAGATCAGTTCCACGCTCGCAGCTCACGAATTGGGTCACAGGTAAAGGACACATTTAATATGTTTTTAAATGTGGATGTATTAATTATAGATTTGTTCGCATATAATAACTTGAGAACTTACATAGACATTTAATAAAATGGTAAAAATTATGTTTAAGAGTTTCCGTCTGTCTTATATAATAAAACCATGGGCCTAGTAAGCCCCTCTCCTTTTTAGGGATTTTCTAAATTTTGATTTTTTAAAAAAATGAAAATAAAGGTAAACAACAGCTCTTTGAAAAGGTGAAAATAACAAAATGTTATCAATCTTCCCATACGTAACACAAACCAAAAGCTAGACTTGCTTCTCAAAGTGCTAGGGGCACTCAATGTAAAGGCAAATATAACGAACAGTGATCAATCTCGTACGTCCTAAATAGAATACAAAACAAGAGTTGGGCAAACACGGACCACTGGACTTTCCAGAGGTGGGATCAGGTGCCTAGGAGGAGTAAGCATCCCCTGTTGACCGGTCACACCCACCGTGAGCCCATAGTCTTGATCAGGTAAACGGAACAACCCGTAGTCAAATCAGTGTGTGAAAAACGGCTTAACAATGGCTATGAAACACATCAGACACATTTGACTCAAGGTAAACTAAATTATCATAACGACCATAGAATTTGCGAAATGCTGCCTTTAAACGTAACTGTTGAAACCCCGCAACAACGACTTGCCTGTAAGTAGCTTACCTCAATTTAAAAACTGATCATACACAGAACTAGCTCTTGCGTATCAAATAAGTTGAGAGACATACACACCATACGCAGGTGATGATGGAATATTGCTACATAAATATGGGAAGTTGACGATGGAGAAGCTGAAATCGTCCCGTTTGTCATAAAGTTGAGTAGTTAGTTTGCCGTTAATGTCAATGTTCAATAAAATATCCAAGTACGAAGCAGACATGGAAGACTCTGTGGTGTCCTTTATTTCTAGTTCGTTGGGATATACCAGTATGACCTATCATTGAGTCAAATGCTGTTGATATGTTTAATAGCTTGTTAAGCCGTTTTCCACACACTGATTTGACTACAGACTGCTCCGTTTACTGATCAAGACTATGGGCTCACGGCGGGTGTGACCTGTCAATAGGGAATGCTTACTCCTTCTAGGCACCTGATCCCACCTCTGGTGTGTCCAGGGGTCCGTGTTTGTCCAACTGTTGTTTTTAATTCTATTTGGGACTTACGAGATTGATTACTGTTCGTTATCTTTGCCTTTACATTGTTTTACAAACAAATTTGCAAATGTTGACTTGATGCATTACCGTTGAAGCCCCTGCAACATCAACTTGTTTGTCAATACTGGTAGGCTGCCTGTATTCAAAATCTGATAATACGCAGAACATGTTCTTGCGAATCGAATCTTGAGAGACTTAAGTATCATTTGCAGGTGATAATGGAATGATGCCACAAAAATGGAGAGTTGACGTTATAGAAGCTGAAATTGTCAAAAAGTTGGATTATTAGTTTGTAGTTAATGTACATGTATATATTCAATAAAATGTCTAAGTGCGAAGTAGGTGTGGAAGACTCTGAGAAGCCCTTTATTTCGAGTTCACTGAGATATATTGAGTCGAATTATGAATAGAAATGATTATCAATGATAGATAAAATATCGTTGTTGTATCTAAATGTCGATTTAAATGTCACAGCTAGATATTTTTATACGCCCGTCTTCAGACGGGACGTATTATTGGTTATGGCGGTTGTCCGTCCGTCCGGCGTCCGGGTCCGGCGTCCGGCCGAAATAGCTTGTCCGGGCCATAACTCCTGAACCTCTTTGTAGATTTGAATAATATTTTCACAGAATTGTTGCCCTGGACCTAAGGAAGTGTCATGACCTTCATCCAAGGTTATTGGTCAAAGGTCAAGGTCACTATACACATAATAGTTTTAACATTGGCAAATAGCTTGTCCTGGCCATAACTCCTGATCCTCTTTGTAGATTTGAATAATATTTCACAGAGTTGTTGCCCTGGACCTAAGGAAGTGCATGACTTTGATCCAAGGTTATTGGTCAAAGGTCAAGGTCACTACACACTTAATGGTTAAACATTGTCCGGGCCATAACTTTTGACTGAGTGCATGGATTGGAATAATATTTCACAGAATTGTTGTCATGGACACAAAGAAGGTGTCATGACCTTGAGCCAAGGTCACTGGTCAAAGGTCAAGGTCAAAATGCATATCGTGGTTTTAACCTTTCCAGACCATAAGTTTTCACTGAGTGCATGGATTGAAATAATATTTCACAGAAATGTTGGTCTACACCCAAGAAAGTTTTCATGACCTTGAGCCAAGGTCACTGATCAAATGTCAAGGTCACAATGCACAGTGGTTTTTACTTTTTCCGGACCATAAGTTTTCACCGAGTGCATGGATTGGAATAATATTTCACAGAACTGTTGGTCTAGATCCAAGGAAGTGTCGGGACCTTGAACCAAGGTCACTGGTCAGATTTCAAGGTCGCAATGCACATAGTGGTTTTAACCTTGTCCGGACCATAAGTTTTCACTGAGTGCATAGATTGGAATAATAATTCACAGAATTGTTGGGTCTAGACCCAGGGAAGTCCCATGACCTAGGTCAAGGTCACAATGCACATAGTGGTTTTAACATTGTCCAGGCCATAACATTTCAACGAGTGCAGGGATTTCAATAATATTTCACAGATTTGTTGCCCTAGAACAAAGGATGTGTCATGACCTTGAGCCAAGGTCACTGGTGAAAGGTCAAAATACAGTGGTTTTACCACTGTCTGGGCCATGACGGTCGTATATTGCTACGTTTACGTTGCTCTTGTTTCTCCTGTAGAAGCTTTTGAATTAATTCGGCATCGTGAGACTATAAAAACTGGTCAACTAGCTATGGAACACAATTTTGTGCACATGGGAATTCGAACCGACTGTTAGAAACCTGATCACCAAAGACCACAAATATTTTGTCAATGAGGAAATCCAGCTCAAAAAATTATATTTAGTTCTCTTGTTATTCATAAAAGTACAGTATAAGATTATTCGTAATGAACATACTTATGCGCTTTGATCAGAAAAAGAATTTCTTGACAGATGGGTAAATGTTCATATTGACACTTCACAATTTTCCACTACGATTCAGCTTCAATTGCTCTAATTGTATCTATATACATTTTTCAATTATGGTTGTATTTTTACATTATGTATATTGCCCTTATCTTCAGTCATGAAGATTCCAATTCTTTTTTATTGAAAAGAGCACATGATAAGAGGTGTCCTGCATTGCTGGTTATACATCGGTACTTGTAAAATTTCAATCATTTTAGTTTGGGGGCGACCCACGAAGGTGTAGGAAGCAACACGTGCCCGGATGATCGATATATTATGTCCACGTACAGTTCTCCACTGGCCAAGTCTCTGAATCCCTGGAAGTTTTCGTCATGCTCTGTTAACCAAATTACCGCCCACATTAACTCATTGACGTAAGTACAAATTGAGAAGGAAATCCCAAAATCAGAAACAAGTTCTCCTTTTAGACACAATGATATGAACTTCTTGCAGATCAAATTGCTTGTTACAAGAGACGTCAACAGAGGATAGAGATGCACTACAGGGGCACACGGCCTCCTTCATGGGTCAGATGTACCAGGTGGACAAGCAGTGTGCGTTCAGTTACGGGACTGGTTCAACAGTCTGCAGGGTAAGGGGCTGGGCCTTTTTAAGTGTTATTTGTGCTGTGATTGACTTCATCCGAACTTCAATTGACACCATGTTCTAACATATAAATCATATACGGTACCAATTTTGATGCACCAGATGCGCATTTCGACAAATTATGTCTCTTCAGTGATGCTCAAACCGAAATGTTGGAAATCATAAACATGAAATTAAGACTAAAAAAGTGAACGATGTAGTGTAAAAGACTGGAGCCAAATACTTCGAAGGATCAGAGCTATGCCTGAGGGAGATAATCCTTAATTTTGATATAAATTTCTATCACCGCTGCAATTAAATACATATCCGTACTTTCAAGCTAGTGACATAGTACATAGCAACTGGGTTTTAGAGACCCTCGGGGACTAACAGTCCACCAGCAGAGGCCTCGACCCAGGGGTCATAATATAAATCATATACGGTACCAATTTTGATGCATCAGATGCGCATTTCGACAAATTATGTCTCTTCAGTGATGCTCAAACCGAAGTGTTGGAAATCATAAACATCTGACACGATGTGGTGTAAATGTTTAAGTTCAAAGATTTTCACTTTCAAAAATGAAAGAAAAAAAGAACAGAAAACAAACTATTACTAACAATAACTGTGGGAACAACATTTATAGGTTTTAAAACAACATCTTGAAGAAATGGTATTGCAAGACTATGTGCATTGTAAAACCTGCCCAAATAAATTCCAAACTGTACATTAAACGTGGATCTTGCCTTGTTTTAATTCCAGGAGTCATATGATTCCTCCAATTTCCAAGATATCTGCACTGCTTTGAAATGTAAATATCAGGATGGTTCAAGTTGTGTTTCAATTCTCCCCGCAGATGGCACCACCTGTGGAAATCAAAAGGTGCGTTACATTCGTGATTCATGCACTGTTAAAATTTGATGAAAGATTTCCATAATGAGTATGCATACAATTAGTTTATTGTATTCTACAGTGGTGTCAACATGGCGTTTGTACTTACAACAGTTCTAGTCCCACTGCCGATGGTCAGTATTTTTGCCGATCAAATAATCTGACTTTGTATCATTTTTAAACTCAACATTTGATATACAGTGAACGATTTTATTGACAATTTTTGCAGAAACCTGTTTATTTGGAGACGAGCCGGGGACTGCGTGCACTGAAATGATGAAGAACAGTCCCTGGAGTTGCTATAAAGACTACCGTAAATGTTGTAGCTCTTGTCAATCAATCAAATCCAATGACACCGGTAAGTGTATCTGAAATACAATCTTTTATGAATACACATAATAGTTAAAACTGGTATACTCCGCCCCTCCCAATTCATTTCGCAGCCTAATAAATTTTAAGCTTAATATTTCCTTTCATTTTCTGAATTTCTATAAAATCATGTCCTTATGAACATCATACAAGTGACAAGTGGTAAGTGAAAATTTCATGCTTGAAAAACTCTTTAACAAACAATAATGCATTCTCGCACATGTACTGGAAATTAATGAACATTTTATGTACGTGTGTAAAAAGTACTTTGCATTTCCAGTGCCTGTGCACACATGCATAAAATTTTCATATATACACTACCCTTTTAGCATTTATATCTTAACGGTATATATTATATAAGTAGATTTTTTCTATG